>JAGXOD010000034.1:1167500-1265000 GCA_020368025.1 Brachyhypopomus occidentalis
CCACAACACTAAGACCACGACCTGGGTGAGTGTGTGTGTGTGTGTGTGTGTGAGTGGGAGTGTGTGTGTGTGTGAGTGGGAGTGTGTGTGAGTGTGTGTGTGCGTGTGTGGAGGAAGGAACAGCTCCCTTAGAGATTGTGATTGTGACACTCATAGATAACTCTTCAGGAAGATTTGACAGGAACAATCACAAAAATGTTTTGAGCTCTTCTTTTGCGCATCACTTCCTGTCTGTGTCTCCTTGTTTCCTGTGTCTGTGCAGGGTGATCCCAGGCTGAAGATTCCCACCCACATGAGGAGACGACCTTCACTTGACCCTAACGACCTAGGACCGCTGCCGGTAAGAGCAAAGAGGTCGTTTTGGGCTATTTAGGAGATTAAGGTGGATATTACATTTACACAAAAGTGTGTGTGCATGTGTGTGTGCGTGTGTATGTGTGTGTTTCTCCTGTAGCCTGGCTGGGAAGAGAGAGTTCACAGTGATGGAAGAATCTTTTACATTGATCACAGTAAGCACACACACACACACACATACAAACACACAGACACACACAGTGATCAGTGTGACAAACCTGTAAACAGCTTGAGAGTATGATGAGCTGATTCTGCTCTTCCACAGACACCAAGACTACACAGTGGGAGGATCCCAGACTACAGAACTCTGCCATTACTGGACCAGTGAGTGCAGCTCTTATGGGATTTGTAGTTTTCCAAAAAAGCAAATTAGCTCAGGGGCTCTGGGGAACTTTTGGCTAGAAGAATCTGCACTCACAGCATTGACCTACATTTCCTGACCTCGATCTTCCAACACATGCACCTCACTGTAGTCTAATGCAACTGAAGACTTCGGAGGCTGCTGGCGCACTCGGGTGTGGGTGTGGCAGGTGTGGGGGAGCTCTGGGTGTGGGTGTGGCAGGTGTGGGGGAGCTCTGGGTGTGGTTCTGACTTGGGTGTATCACTCTGCTGGTCTCTTCCAGGCGGTGCCTTACTCCAGAGACTATAAGCAGAAATACGAGTACTTTCGCAAGAAGCTCAAAAAACCAGTAAGGCCCCTTCCCCTGGATTGTGTGTGTGTGTGTTTGGTTTTATTGTTCAAAGATTTTAAACATTACTTGGTGTTATTATTTAACGTCTCTTAAGTCATGTTTCTTTTCTCGGGTTATGTCACCTCTCCTCTCTAGGCAGATATCCCGAATCGTTTTGAGATGTCCGTGAGGCGAAATGCCGTACTAGAGGATTCATACCGCCGCGTCACGTCTGTCAAACGGCCAGAGCTTCTTAAGGCCCGCCTCTGGGTGGAGTTTGCAGGAGAGAAAGGGCTGGACTATGGGGGTGTGGCCCGAGAGTGGTTCTTCCTCATTTCCAAGGAGATGTTCAATCCTTATTATGGGCTGTTTGAGTACTCTGCTACGTAAGTCATGAATTTCCTTTTACCGGTGGGGTAGTTTTACAAACACTGGGTCGCTTTACAGACATGGGGTAGTTTTACAGATATAGTTTCTAGTTTCTGGTTGCTGAAACCTAGCTGTGGACTACTAGTGGATAATCTCTGTGGAGAAGCCCATTTAAGCCAAGTGTTATTTAAACTGCGAAACAACCATCCAGCAGAGGTAACTGGCCAGGCCTTGTGATTGGATAGTTGTGGGGACATGGGGTAACAGCCAGGTTGCCATCAAGTAGGGGCCGTCCTCCACTGTCACTCAGCTCCTGATTGGCCATGTGGCCGTGGAGGGGTGGTGCCGGAGGGGTGGAAACCCCGCCCTAGACACACTGTCTGCCTGCAGGGAGACAGGCCTGGTCTTGGGGTGATAGGGGTTGTGACGGGGGTGTGTTGGTCTGGCAGGGATAACTACACACTTCAGATCAACCCCAACTCAGGCCTCTGCAACGAAGACCATCTCACCTACTTCAAGTTCATCGGGCGTGTGGCGGGGATGGCCGTGTATCACGGGAAGCTTCTGGACGGTGGGTGTGGGCGTCCGTGGGCGTCCGTGGGCATCCGTGGGCGGGCGTGTGCGTCCGTGGGCAGTTGTTCACCTGTTTGTGGTTTTCTTATGTACTTATTTTGTTGGCATTTCCATAGCTTTCTTCATTCGTCCATTCTACAAAATGATGCTGCAGAAGCCAATCACGTTACACGATATGGAGTCTGTGGTAAGTGACAAGCAGCCTAATTTAGCGGAATTCTGTTACTTATGTGACGTTTAGAGATGGAAGCGTCTGTTGGATGTTTCACATCACACTTCACCTAACGCACGCTGATATGTGACTGTTACACACACACGCCCTTCAATAACTTTACTAAAGTGTTTACTAAAGTGTATATGTGTGCCTGTGATTCCAGGACAGTGAGTATTTTAATTCTCTGAAGTGGATCCTGGAGAATGACCCTGCTGACTTGGACTTGCGGTTCACTATTGACGAGGAGCTTTTCGGACAGGTGCTGACCTCTGAACTGTACCGAGACCTGTGTTAGCATTTTCTTTCTGATGGTCAAGGTCAAGATATAATCAACTGGATCAACTGTTCCTGAATCTGTGTCAAAAGGGAAGCCCAGAATCATGGAACCCCCTCTTAACAGATCTGAAATCAGTTTGATGATCAGACTGATCAGACTGCTCTGTGCTAATGCTCCTCTTAACTCTGTTGGTTGTTCTTAGACACACCAGCACGAGCTGAAGCCAGGGGGCACCGACATTGTTGTGAATGACAGCAACAAGAAAGAGTACATCCAGTAAGCTCTGCTACCCCCTGAAACCCCATCAGGAATTGCATGCATTCTGATCATATGCCTGTTCTTTAAAGAATGTTCCTTAATATACATAGTTTTTTGGTGGTTTTTAAATGATAGCACAGCAACCACTTGCCACCATTTAAACCACAGTCCTCACCATGAAAGACCTTTGTGGTGTAATGTGCCATGTTTTGGGAATCTTTAATGTTGCATGGCTACGATGACTAATGTGAGAGGTGGACTGTGTTTTCTAGTCTGGTGATGCAGTGGAGATTCGTAAACCGGATTCAAAGGCAGATGAGTGCCTTCAAGGAGGTAAAGTGTGTTCTGTGTGTTCTGTGTGTGTGTTTGTGTCTTCTGTGTGTGTGTTCTGTGGTTTCTGTGTGTGTGGGTTCTGTGTTTTTGTTCTGTGTGTGTGTGTTCTGTGTGTGTGTTTGTGTTCTGTGCGTGTGTTTGTGTGTGTGTGTTTGTGTTCTGTGTGTGTGTTTGTGTTCTGTGTGTGTGTGTGTGTGTGTTTGTGTTCTATGTGTGTGTTTGTGTTCGGTGTGTGTGTGTGTGTGTTGTGTGTTTGTGTTGTGTGTTTGTGTTCGGTGTGTGTGTGTGTGTTGTGTGTTTGTGTTCCGTGCGTGTGTTTGTGTTGTGTGTTTGTGTTTGGTGTGTGTGTGTGTGTGTGTGTTGTGTGTTTGTGTTCCGTGCGTGTGTTTGTGTTGTGTGTTTGTGTTTGGTGTGTGTGTGTTTGTGTTGTGTGTTTGTGTTCGCTGTGTGTGTGTTTGTGTTCTGTGTGTGTGTTTGTGTTGTGTGTTTGTGTTCTGTGTGTGTGTTTGTGTTGTGTGTTTTGTGTGTGTGTTTGTGTTCTGTGTGTTTGTGTTTGTGTTCTGTTTGTGTTCTGTGTGTGTGTTTGTGTTCTGTGTGTGTGTTTGTGTTGTGTGTTTGTGTTTTGTGTGTGTGTTTGTGTTCTGTGCATGTGTTTGTGTTGTGTGTGTGTTTGTTCTGTGTGTGTGTGTGTTTGTGTTCGTGTTCTGTTTGTGTGTATGTTTGTGTTCTGTGTGTTTGTGTTCTGCGTGTGTGTTTGTGTTCTGTGTGTGTGTTCGTGTTCTGTGTTGTTTTGACTTTGGTTGTTTGATTCTATTCAGATTCAGATATCCTAAAACAGCACTGATCTACACACCATCCACTCTACTGTGAATCTGTTACACATTTCCTGTGGGTTCTTTTTTCCTCACATTTCAGAATGTTAAGGAAAGTCTTGTAAAATAGTAAAATAGTAAATGATTTATGTAATCTGTAATGTAATGTAATAGGTTGTAATCCTAATGGTTGGATTAAAAGATGCAGCTCACTCTAGCTTGTGTGGAACTGTGTGTCTCTGTCTTGTGTGAGACTCAGAACTGTGTCTCTCTCTGTCTCCCTGCAGGGCTTCTATGAGCTCATCCCGCAGGACCTCATTAAGATCTTTGACGAGAACGAGCTGGAGGTGAGAACTGTGTTGGATGAGTGAACATGAAGTAGAGTCCAGTGACAACCGTACACAGAACCTGTATGCTCACCTTCTCTTTCTCTCCTCTCTCTCCCTCTCTCCCCCCCTCTCTCTCTATCTCTCTCTTTCTCTCCCTCTCCTTCTCTCCCTCTCTCATCCCCATCTCTGTCTTTGTTTTCCTCTCTCATGAATCCTCCCCCATTCTCTTAGTTGCTCATGTGTGGTTTGGGAGATGTGGACGTGAACGACTGGAGAGAGAACACCAAGTATAAGAATGGCTACAGCTCCAACCAGCCCGTCATCCAGTGGTTCTGGAAGGTAAGCAGGGCCTGTCCTGATTCTGCCCTGTGATCCTGTGATTATGTTAATTAGCTCAGATATTCATGCACTAGTGTGGTGTGCCTTTGTTGGTTAACTGTGATTATGTTAATTAGCTTTGTCCATCTTATAAACTCGTCCTTCTCTCTCTCAGACTGTTCTGCTAATGGATGCAGAGAAGCGAATCCGTTTGCTGCAGTTTGTGACAGGCACATCCCGTGTGCCAATGAACGGCTTCGCTGAGCTCTATGGTCAGTTGTGCCCTCCCTCTACTTTTGGTCATTTGGTCCAGATGTAAATCAGAGGTGTGATGAGATAAACAGCTGGGGGATGGAGTGGAGCCCTGAGCTGCGTGTTCTACCCCTTTAAACTCACGTGGCCTGCGCTCATGTGGCATCTGAACAAATGGCTTGGAAAACAGATAATGTGTGTGTGTGTGTGTGTGTGTAACCTGTGAATGTTGTGTGATTTCCACGTCTGTTCAGGGTCCAACGGGCTGCAGTTATTCACCATTGAACAGTGGGGAACCCCAGACAAGCTGCCCAGAGCCCACACATGGTGAGTCCCGCCCACCTGAACACGCCCACCCAGCTGAACACTCCCACCTGAAAACACCAGCACCCACCTCTGCATACCTGCCCACCTGAGCATGCCTGGCAGAGGGGTGAGCTCCGTCTGGATGTGTGTGTCTGTTATGTTGGCTCAAATAGTCCTTTCTTTTTTCCCTTTCAATCTCTCTCTTCCTGTCTGCCTCTCTCCCTCTCTCTCGCTCTGCCTGCCTCTCTCTCTCTCTCTCTCCCTCTCTCTCTCTCCCTCTTTCCATACCCCTCTCAGCTTCAACCGTTTGGATCTGCCTCCGTATGAGTCATTTGAGGAGCTCCGTGAGAAGCTACACATTGCGATTGAGAATGCGCAGGGCTTCGATGGTGTGGACTAAGTGTAGCTCTGCCCGGCCGTGGCCCCACTGTGATCCCAGCCAGGGTGACCTGGGCTGTCGGAGCCCGAGAAGCGAGCGGTACCGCCGGGCGATCCGGGCGAAGGGCGCTGTAAAGCCGCTGCTCGGAGCTGAAGCTTACCTTAAAGGCTTCGACTCGCTCGAGAGAGTGTGGCCCCAAGTCTGATTTTTCTCACCTTGAGGAAGAACCAACATTGATATTATTACTTACAGCTTCGTATCACGAGATTTTATGTTTATGAGGTTTACATAAATTAAGTTTGCTTTTGTACATCAAGTCTAGATAAATATGTATGTATGTATGAATAAATATCTAGAGATTTTACCTTACGTATTTTTGGCAAAAAGCATTATATATTGCACATTTGTATACGTTTTGATGTACATTCTATATCCATATTGTGAAGAGGACACAGTATCTGCATCGCTGAATTGTACAGCCTGTAAACCATGGCCGTGGTTCAGATGTTCTCTAGTTGTAGGGTTTATAGAGGTTTCCAAGTCCCAATCTGGCGTGCGATGTGAGCAGGGTGTTTGTCAGTGTGGGAGAGGGGAGGGCTTCTCCCAGGGGTGCCCCTGTATCAGGGGAGGGTGGTAGGGGTCACTTAAGACACCCAAACATCCTCATGTTTTATGGTAATTTATTCTTTATACAAACTTTAAAATTGTTTACGTTTATTTTCCGATGGCCCACTTTAGAAACCTCCAGGTCTGAAGTCTGAGCTTTTCTTTCTATCTAATTTTGTACTTTTGTCTTTATTTTGAAGGTCTTTTTTTAAGTAACAAAGTCTTAAATGTGTCTTGGTATTTGCCAGTGGGTTCAGTTAGTGTTCGTGTTTGATTTTGAGAGGAATCATGAGCATTGCTGTTTATCAGATATGGGTAAATGTTTACATAAATCATGGTGATCATATGCACATTCTCTCTTTCTTTAGTATTTTATCTGACTGTTAAATTTTAAATGCCTTCACCTTTCTTGAATGACTAATCACTGCATTATGAGGTGAAATTCTTAAAGTTTAGAGGTGGTGTTGATAGAGAACAGTTTAATGAGGAGCTGTTTACCCTTCAGGCAGAGGAGCAAACTGCTTTGGCACTTGTAAAAAGTAGAACATTTTTAATCAACTATGTGAGAACTGATATGCCTTTAATCTGGAATATAAATCATAATGGTTTAATCAGGTCAATTGCCAGTGTTAATGGCAACATATTTTAAAGGGAAAAATGGGAAATAAAAATCAGTGGACATTACCTTTATAGTCTGTGGATTATTAAGTTCACGTCATTGTGTCACGGGGCTGCACAACTTCACAGCCGATTTGGAACTTGCTACTGAAGTAAATACATTTTTCAACCAGACGAGGGCGCTTCACTCCAAACTGAATATCACACAACTGAAAACTTCAGTTTTTTCCTGAAACAAATTGGTTAGCCACGGTGGGGGAAGGTTGAGGTTCCTTGCTCATATTTGCAAATAATATGTTTTTTGGTACCGATTGAAGGTCTGAACACGTCTGCATCCCAGTGTACACTTTTAAATGGGGAAAAATGAACACGTGAGATCGTTATTACACTACATGTATCGCATCACTTTCATAAAATCTTGTATTCTCCTGATTACAGATTGTTGATTGTGTGCAAAGCAATTTCAATCGACGTAACGGTCCGCTGAAGCTACACAAAATAGTTCTCATTATCATCCCTGGCAACAAAGATGTACTGGTAGAAAATCAATCGCCCGTACACGAGGAATCATGTCCTGTAACAATTAAAAGCTTTCAACGTTTGAATAAATATGTAATTCCCATATGTGTAAGGACTCTAGAAGTTTTTATATTGTCTCGATAGTCAATATCACCCCGGTGTTTAAGTAAATTGAAGGTAATCTGACGCATGTTTCAAAGAGGGGCACCTATTTATGAATGTAGTGAGTGAAGTGGGGTTTCTCCTCTTCTCTCCCATCCCCCTTTCTCTCTCTTCTCCCTCACACCAAAGGTCAGGTGACAGGTCATACACTCAAATACTGCCTCCGGACTCTCTGTCAAAGAGGGTGGGTTCTAACGGTAGGTGGTGTAGGGGTTGAGGGGGTTGATTGACACCATCTCTAGCCAATCACATCGATGTTAAGTCTAGGCTGCCGGATCTTCTTTTTAAAAGCAAACTGAATATTCATTCAATGGTTATGACTTTCGCTTGTATTGATCCGCGGTCTGTATGAGCCCTGTGCCCGGGACTTCCCCCACCTTGATCAGCACAAGGAGCATACAAGTGCACACCCACAAAATAAAATTAAAAATAGCCAGTAGGATACATGGCGGATTTAATTATATAGATATAATTAGACATTTGCTAGATAGATATAATATATATAATTAGACATATAATTAGACTAATTTGCTTGTATTTATAATTTTTCCCACGGAAAAAAGTCGAACCTTTTGAAAATGTATTTGTAAATTACCACCATTCTTTTTTAGTTGTTTCAAATATGGCCAGTGGTTCACTTAATGACCAGTTAACTTGTCAATCTTCAGATCAGTTAAATCAGAAACAATTTAGGGAGAAAGTCAGAATATTTTGAGTATACATACATGTTTATATATACATGGTTTTATCCTACGTATGCTATGCCTGTCTTTTGCTTTCGCCTGGTTTAACATATAGTTTAGTGGACTGATAAGGAGCCGATTATCTTGCGTGGTTTCCGGAGGTGACTGTGAGAACTCGCCTCACTGGTCTGTTTCGCTGTTTTTCACTGAACAGAGAGCACAGCTGGTCTTTTGTTAGGCTGGTCCGAAGGTCCCGCGATGGCGAAAGGGAGGTCACTCTCCTCCTCCACCGGAGAGGACCGCGAGAGAGTGGATCGATATTTCTGAGCACCGTGCGCTCGTGCAGCTGCCGTTATCAATCGCTTTCTTTCTGTGCTTGCGTGCGCGCGCGCGTGTGAGTGTGTAGGGTTGTGAGGGTCACTTTAAAATTGTATTCCGTTACAGATTACTGATTACCTATTTAAAATATATCTGTAACCCTATCCAACTGATTACTATATTCAAGTAACCTAATCTGATTAGACTGTAACCCATTAACAGCCGAAGAGTTGTGGAACACAGCCCCTCTGCAGTGACAGGATCGCCACCATCCCTAACCCACGAGCCCCTTACTGTCTCTGTGCAAACTCCCCGCTCACGAACAACTCCGGAGGAAATGGATGTAAAAGTTCTCCAGCAGCCCAGCGACGGACTTTTACTGCGGAATGGGCACTGCCAGCGCTCCTGTCAAAATCCAGTTCACAGTGAAATAATCTGAATAAGAACACAACGCACAGAATATATTCTGACTTTTAAACAAACCACGGTTACATTTGGTATAGATGATGTTGCAGTGATGGGAGTCGTTCACACGATTAGAACCATTAAAAGGGAGAAGTATCACCTAAGCGATCCTTGTACTTTCATTTAACAAGCTGGTACCAGTCCAACTAATGAATGCAACTATTTACTGAAATGTAACTAACAGTTCGGTCAAACTATTTAAAATGACGTATCTATTCAACTTTTTTTTACCAAGCGAAACAGATACTTTTACCATATCTTTATCGCTGGCGGACTTAACCAAAAGTATGTTTCAAGGATCACGTGTTGTATGATTGCAGTTGCCTAATCACTCAACAGCCGATAATAATGTTGTGAGTTCAATCTTAATTTTGATATGTATAAACCATTAAGCCTACAGGAAAACTGCAGAAATCATCTCGTGTGTGCCGTTTTCTTAGATGGAAAGTATGGCCCAGAAGTTTAATCTCATCGTTCCTGAAACGTTATTCATAAGCTATATGGATTTGGACAGATCTCTGCAATACAAGCACGTTACACGAAAAGTCGCTATGGGAAAACAACACGGGGGACGCGTCAACCAAACAACGCACCACTAAGAAGGAAGTGTCCATCCACGCCAGCCACGCCAAAAAAGTAATCCCCCCTCAGTGGTCAGTGCAGTCAGTCACTCTGTCCCAGTCCAGAACGCAGTAGGGGTTGTGGAAGCAGCCTGCAGACTTAGCATGCGCGATCAACTCAAATAAATGGCGTGTTTCAAAAGGGAATTATACCAGCACTGGCTGTTTTTTGCCGTATTTTTGCCAATCTCAGGTATGGTGCTGTTCTCCTTTACGTGTTACGTGTCAGTTAGGTAGCATCGTTTAGCTCGCGCGTCGTTTTATTTCCACTAAGTGATAGAAGTGAGGCGGAACCGCAGTCTTGCATTGTCTTTGACTTTATCGGGTGTAATTGTAGCCAGACTGGGTGATATAACTGTCTACGATACGGTTCGTTCTTTTATATAGCTTCATAAAACTGGTTTGAAATGTTTAATTGACCTCTTTGTAGACATGTACTAAATTGTGTCTGCGCTGCCCCGAGTGCGGACCGCTGCGTGCCTGCGCTGACCGCTCTACCGGGGCGCACAGCTTCAGAATGAAGACCGCCAGTAATATCCCGCCTAGAGTAATGTCCTGTAATGTCCCCCCTAGAGTAATGTCCTGTAATGTCCCGTGTAACGCCAGTAATGTCCCGCGTGGTTTGTCCCCCGTAACGCGTGGTTTGCCCCGCGCTACATATGACGCGCGTCATGTGAAGCGGTAAAGAGCGGCTTTGATTTCGTTGACCTCTCGCGCTGCGCACGTGCAGGAAAAAAACGGCGACCGTGTAGACGTAGAGCGGGCAATCAGTTGTACACAACGTAAACGTAAAGTTTTTTATATTTATCTTTTGTTCTAACTAAATATTGGAAATGGAACTTTCCGGTAACCGGGTTATTCTTTCAATAATAATGCACCTTGAAAACTATTCGGTTAGACATTTTAAACACATTTAAAAGAAGAATTAGCATTAATGAAATTTACTGAACTACAGTCATTTTCGCCATTTTGGAGTTAGAGATAGAATAAATGATCTGTTCAATCGTATGTTTTCGAAAGGCAGTTTTGTCTTTACATCCATGCAGGTAGAAGAGCAGGAGAACGTTTTGGGGTAACAGAACAGCGAAATTAGACAACAGTCGCTTGAGCGCGTTCAGCTGTTAACGCTTCTAAAAGTTTTCTCAAAGATGTCTTAACTCTTGTCCCAAAACGGAGCCTTTCAGAGCGTGTGAAAGAGCTGTAGATAGGGTGGTTAATACTCTCTTCCATTGTGAGAGTGTCCTTCCCCCTCTGTGGTTCTTGTCTTTGGAGTTTGTGTGAGGCAGCTCATCACGGCAGGATCAGTGCCTTTGCAGATTTCATGCAGGGAGTCCAGTAATGCATTCTGGAGTTGGCCTTCTCCTAGATTCCTGACTTTATTAGGCATGAAACAAAGCCTGTGTGAAACATAATCAGAACAAGACAAATGCAATCACAAATGCAGCCATCGAGTAGCATACCCTTGGACTGCGTACGCTGGACTCCAGCGTGCTCAGAGTCCGAGTAGCGTTGGCCAGCGCTATTAAACGACACCAACCAGGAAAGTTTGCATATGAACAGCCATCTCTTTCAGACCACTCCGTCACCCACCTCTCATTCTCTCTCTCGCAGGTGTGTTATGCTTCAGTGAGTTATTTTTTGTTAAGGAGCCTCGTGATGTGACGGTGTTGCGTAAGGACACCGTGGTTCTGGACTGCCGGGCCCAGGGAGAGGCCCCAGTGCATGTCCGCTGGCTGAAAAATGGCTCTCCGCTCGTGGAGTCGGAGCGCGTCCATCTCCTTGCCAATGGATCACTGTTCATCTCGGAGGTGGAGAATCGTAGAGGAGAGCAGTGGGATGAAGGCTGGTACCAGTGCCTCGCTCAGAACACATACGGAACAATTCTGAGCCAGAAAGCTCGCCTGATTATTGCAAGTAAGTTCAAATTCCCCTTTACTGCCCCCAATGCCCCTGTCAGCACCACGGTGCCCCATCAACATCACGATGTCCTGTGAGTGCCACGGTGTCTTGTCAGTGCCACAGTGCCCTGTCAGTGCCAGGTTTACCCACAGGAAGCTAAACACCCAGATGAGTACTGATCAGCCCTCTCCTCGTGAGTTCTGTGGCAGGATAGAGGGCCATGGAGATGGTCTTGTGTACATTAAAGCAGCGCTGAAGCTGCCTGTGGTCAGCCATGCCTACAGAAGGTCAGCTCTGATTTTCCTGAATCCCTGAAGAAGCTGGTGAAGGGAAGCCAACCCAAGCAGTTGCTTTACGCTCGGTTAAAATCCCCTCTTCCCTCCCTCAGTTGGGTTACGCTCTGTTAAAGTCCCCTCTTCCCTCCCTCAGTTGGGTTACGCTCTGTTAAAGTCCCCTCTTCCCTCCCTCAGTTGGGTTACGCTCTGTTAAAGTCCCCTCTTCCCTCCTTCAGTTGGGTTACGCTCTATTAAAGTTCCCTCTTCCCTCCCTCAGTTGGGTTACGCTCTGTTAAAGTCCCCTCTTCCCTACCTCAGTTGGGTTATGCTCTGTTAAAGTCCCCTCTTCCCTCCCTCAGTTGGGTTACGCTCTGTTAAAGTCCCTCCCCTCTTCCGTCCTTCAGTTGGGTTACGCTCTGTTAAAGTCCCCTCTTCCATCCCTCAGTTGGGTTACGCTCTGTTAAAGTCCCCTCTTCCCTCCCTCAGTTGGGTTACGCTCTATTAAAGTCCCCTCTTCCCTCCCTCAGTTGGGTTATGCTCTGTTAAAGTCCCCTCTTCCCTCCTTCAGTTGGGTTACGCTCTGTTAAAGTCCCACCCCTCTTCCCTCCCTCAGTTGGGTTACGCTCTGTTAAAGTCCCCTCTTCCCTACCTCAGTTGGGTTATGCTCTGTTAAAGTCCCCTCTTCCCTCCTTCAGTTGGGTTACGCTCTGTTAAAGTCCCTCCCCTCTTCCCTCCCTCAGTTGGGTTACGCTCTGTTAAAGTCCCCTCTTCCGTCCTTCAGTTGGGTTACGCTCTGTTAAAGTCCCCTCTTCCATCCCTCAGTTGGGTTATACTCTGTTAAAGTCCCCTCTTCCCTCCCTCAGTTGGGTTACGCTCTATTAAAGTCCCCTCTTCCCTCCCTCAGTTGGGTTATGCTCTGTTAAAGTCCCCTCTTCCCTCCTTCAGTTGGGTTACGCTCTGTTAAAGTCCCACCGCTCTTCCCTCCCTCAGTTGGGTTACGCTCTGTTAAAGTCCCCTCTTCCCTCCTTCAGTTGGGTTACACTCTGTTAAAGTCCCCTCTTCCATCCCTCAGTTGGGTTATGCTCTGTTAAAGTCCCCTCTTCCCTCCCTCAGTTGGCTTACGCTCTGTTAAAGTCCCCTCTTGCCTCCCTCTGCCTTCAGGGGGTCATATTACATCCTGCTGTAAGGCATCTGAGTCACGTAAGCACTGAGAACAAGGTGAGAGAGGAAATAGTGTGTGTGTGTATGTGTGAGAGAGAGTGTGTTTGTGTGTGGGGTGTGAGTGTGTTGTGATTTGTTTTGTGATGTGAGGGGATGTCTATACTCTCCTTTTTACCCATAAATAATGGGAAATTAAACCAAATGCTCTTCAGTGTTTGCTGCATACAACACTCTGTACTAAAGATGATTACTCTGTACTAATGGGATGTCATTCAGTGTACTGCATGGCATCGCAGGAGTCTGCTGCACAGTCTGTGTGAGACAGGGAGTCTGCTACACAGTCTATGTGAGACAGGGAGTCTGCTACACAGTCTATGTGAGACAGGGAGTCTGCTGCACAGTCTGTGTGAGACAGGGAGTCTGTTACACAGTCTATGTGAGACAGGGAATCTGCTGCACAGTCTATGTGAGACAGAGACAGGGTTTGTCCTCATTGCTCCACTGGATGAAGCTTCTCACAGTGCGTCCACCTGTGTGACACTCTTGTGGGGCTTCCCCCAAAGCCGCAGGGTGAAACACAGTCAAGGTTTGTTGAAGTGATCATCTTTAGCCATTTGAACTGCCCTGTTGGAGGTCTTTTGTTTTGATTGTGTTGGAGTTGTTTTGTTTTGAGTGTGTTGGGCTGTGCTTCTTTCGTGCTTCATCTGAGGATCATATTCATACTGACACCACAGCTCCACCTCACCTCCATACCCCTCCTACAGCTTCACCTCACCTTATTGAACCTCCCACAGCTCCACCTCACCTTCATGCCCCTCCCACAGCTCCACCTCACCTGCATGCCCCTCCCACAGCTCCACCTCACCTGCATGCCCCTCCTACAGCTTCACCTTACCTTATTGCCCCTCCCACAGCTCCACTTGACCTTCATGCCCCTCCCACAGCTCCACCTCACCTGCATACCCCTCTTACAGCTTCACCTCACCTTCATGCCCCTCCCACAGCTCCACCTCACCTTCATACACCTCCTACAGCTCATGTGATTCATGTGTGTTCTGTTGTTGAAGTTTAAGAAACACACAGCGATCCCCCATAAGGCCTTTAGACCCTGCTCAGAGGGGCCATTTCAGCTCAGTGCAGCAAGCATCAAAATGAGGTTAGAATTGATCTCAGCTAAACCCTTCACGTCACACACACTTTAAAGCACACACACTGTGGTGACTTCCTTCCCCGTGTTGTAGCCTTCTTAAATGAAGAGTAGATGCTTGTCCTTTCCTCATGGGTGTTTAGGCCCTGGTGGGGAGGGGAAGTGTGAAGCTGGGGCCAGATCCTGGGCTCCTGAATGCGTGTATTGGAGTGTAAATGAGGGTGGGCGGAGCTGAGAGGTTACGTGCAGGACGCAGTCAGAGCTCAGCAGCATAGGGAGGGCGACCCCTATTCACAGCCCCTGTGCTTTGATGTCACCACCTCTCCAGCGCTGGGAGAGGGGATGCTTTGCTTTTACCATGGACAGGTCTGAGTGCATGTGTTTTCGTGTATGTCACAGTGCAGACATGAGTGTGTGTGTGTGTGTGTCCTCTTCTGCGGTGAGAGGAGCAGGTCAGTAGTGTGGGCTGTGTACGGACCGTCTCCCTGTTTGTACGGACTGTCTCCCTGTCTGTACTGACCGTTTCCTCTCCTCTTACACACAGCCTCAGGAGAGGTGTTTAGTGTAAGACTGTCACTCTGACACCTGCTGTAAAACAGGGCTGACATGAGCCCCTTGGATTGCATAACAGTTCCGTGATGAGCAGGGCTGGAGGTGGGAGGGGGGTGTGGTAAACAAATGTTTTAAAGCAACAAAAACACAAACTCCCCATCCCCCTCTAAAACAGGAACTGTAGGCCTCCTGGGCTTCTCTGCTTGTGACTACTGTGTGGTTGGTGTATTGGGCTTCTGGGTGAGCCCACTGTATTAACCCTGTGAACCAGGCCGTGTCAGACTGACGCTGTGGTGCAGACTGCCTGGGCCATTGGCTGACGTATTCTAAGAGGACACTTCTAACAGGGCTGCTAGCCGGCAGCGAGCTGGCCAAAGTGGCAGCTACCCGAGAATCAGTCAGCTTGAGGCAGCAGACTGGGAAGCACAAACTGGGAGGCACAGACTGGGAAGCAGCAGCACTACCTCAGCAAGCAGTGCACACTATCAGTGCACACTATCCTCATGCACACACAAGAAGTGTGTACACATATACTGTCCCCCATGCACACAAAACCAAGATACACATACACACTTTCACTCTCTGCCACTCTTTCATTCCCCTCTCTCTTTCCCTTCCCCTATCCCTCCCCTCTCTCTCTATCTCTCCTCCCTCTCCCCTGTGTCTCTCTCTCCCTCCCCTCTCTCTCTATCTCTCCTCCCTCTCCTCTCTGTCTCTCTCTCTGCCCTCTCTCTCTATCTCTCCTCCCTCCTCTCTCTCTCTCCCCTCTCTTTCTCTCCTCTATCTCTCTTCTCTCTCTCCCCTCCCCCTCTCTCTCTCTCTCTCTCTCTCCCCTCTCTCTCTCTCTCTCTCTCTCTCTATCTCTCTCTCTCTCACCCCCTCATGTCATTACTCCTGAATAGTTAACTTTATTGTGGGTTAGTAGTCCCGGAGTGAAAGGGGCTACTGGTCTCTATGCGATTGCTTTCCGCCCTGCTGCTCCCCAGAGCGAATGAAAAGCCTTCCTCTCCTGCCCCCGCCTGCCCCCGGCCACCGCCGCTGGACAAAAGCCCTTCTTTAAGGGCCATTTGTTTGTCCAGAGATGACTGACCAAACCAGGACATCTGCCCTGTATTGGGCTAGGGAAGGGCAGTTTTGCAGATGATCCAGAACCAGAGCTTATGGTAAATTGTGGCTTGGTTCGGAAAGTTCTAGAAAAGGTTTGTTGCAAGAGCTGAATAAGAACATGTCTTGACACGTGTCTGTCTTCATCTCTTTATCTCTCACCTGTGTTTGATGGTTTAAGAGCATGTATTGTCAGAATGAACAGGTTTTAGAGTGTTTTGGGGATGGAATGTATGTGTGTGTGTGTGTGTGTTCATGCATGTGTGTGTGTGCATGCATGTGCGTATGCATTAGTGTATGTGTGTGTGTGTGTGTGTGTGTGTGTGTGTGTGGATGGGGGATGGGGGAGAGGAAGATTGATGGTTACACATGTGTAGACCTTTTGGACCTTTTGCCCTGGGTCTTCTCACCTCCAGCCTGAAGAAATATCACACACACACACGCATACGCAAACACACACACACATACACACACACAAGAAAACACTCACTCACACACACACACACACTCTCACACACATGCACACACACACACAAATACACTCTCTGTGCTCCAGTGTTAACATAAAACTGTTGGTTCTCTACTGATTTTACTAACTTAAATGGTTTGGTTAATTCAGCATGGCCTAGTTCCTAGTTAATGGTGGTTATCTTTTGAAAACACTTCCCAGTCTAAAACACCACATTAATTTGACGAAGACTTTATGTCCCCCGAGGGCAGGTCACATAGCTGCCTCATGTTAGCAGGGTCATGCTAGTTAAGAATTACAGAGCAGGCTGGAGTCATGATTGGAAACTAGCAGCATGCACGTCTGCCTGAGGTCCACGGGCTTGGCCCCTTTGGCCTGGCTGTCATGTTGGTGGCCCAGTTCGGAAGTAATGCCTCTGCTCCCAGAGATCTCTGTGGTTCTGTGAAACAGCACAGCGGCCAGGGCAGAGGGGATCTCTCTGCAACATCTCCTGTCCAGTTCATTTGAACCATTCTGCTCAATAACATTTAATATAATAACACAATCGCCAGATCAAATGGTAAAAATAGTGACTCTTCCCACCCTTTGACTCCAGGCATCTGGTTCTATAACCATTTCATCACTAATATTGACCCACATGTGCAGAGCTAAAGGAGCGGCCTAGTGACTATTGACTGTCTTTTCACTCTGGTGTTGTCTGGCCTGTGCAGAAAATTAGTCTATATATTAAAGCATGGGCAAGCACCTTGTCAAATCCTTATCTTTATCACTGCTCAGCCTGCACCCACACGGCAGCTGTGTGTGTGTGTGTGTGTGTGTGCGAGCACTTGCATGTTTGCCTTGGTTGCTAAGTAACACTTTGGTCTCCACCAGTACTCTGATGTGTAATAAGAGAAATGAAGCAGACCAGTTTGAGCGGGACACGGGATGTTTGACGGGATGTTTGACTGGATGTTTGACGACGTCGGAATGGGCAGAACCTCAGGGCAGAATGCTTGCTTTATCTCCTTGTGTGGTGGACATGAAAGGTTTCCATGGTTTCTATAGGCAGCGGTCGGAGAGGTCAGAGGGCAGAGCTGAAGGGGTTTTTTTCGGCTGGGAGAGGACCCTTAAACCCTAACCCCTAAACCCTAGAGCACTGAAGGGAATTTAGTAAGACATGCAGTGCTGGTCACTTCATTCTGAAGCCCAAATCTCCTGCAGCATGCCATGGTGACTTTAACCAGTGCAGCTACACCCTGAACACTGCACTGGGACCAGTAAGTGCAGCTAAATATAATTCGAGCATGTTTGTGAAATTGCAGAGTACCCTCAGTAGAAATGATGTTTTGATGATGTTTTGAAAACATGAGGACAATTCAGAGCACCAGTTGTGTCAGCAGTGTGATCTTGGATAGGTTTTTCATTCTGAAGGTAAAAGGTAGGCCATATTAGGAGCTTCGTGTGTATCCTAGGTCTCCACACAGATGGTAGTCTGTCCTGTTCCTGCTGTGGTAGGAGCAGCCCGGAACCTCTGGAATGTCTAGCTGAGAGTTCTATTTGTGATGTAACAATGCCAGCTTGTCAGTTCTAACAATAGTTACCAGTGACCTTCTGGAACTGCACTTAAAATTCTAGAACCTTACACGCCAGAGATCTCAGAGACCTGGAAGGCAGGTCCTTGTGTACCTAGTGGTGGCTAAGAGCTGAGAGTGAGGAGATTTAAGGAGATAAGGGTTTAAGGGTCTTCTTTTGCCCCCCCCCCCCCCTGCCTTCTCTCCTATCCCTTCCCCCATGCAGGCCATAAGGCTAGGGCCAAAAGGGCATGGGGTGTGGGGAGCAGGGCCGTGTGATTGGCCGGCTCTTTTGCCAGTTCTGGGCTGGAGTGGCCACTGGCCAGTTAGGTGCCTGCACCCTGATTCATTTGTTGAGCTTTGCACTGCATTCTTTTCCTCTGTCAGAGATTTTTCCCACAAGGCTGCTGCTATTTCTCCAGAGGAGGGATTGGGAGGGGTTCAGGAGGAAAGGTGAGCCTCCTGCATGGGAGCCCAGGGCCCACCAGCACCACCTTATGGTGGACTCTCTCTGTAAAACCATGTTTTACTTGTTTTTCTAGACATCTCTCCTATGTGGTTAGTTTTTGTCATTCAGTTCCCACTGTCCAGTTTTGACACTTGGCCTTCCTTTGTGTAGTGGATTGGCCTGTGGTTCCCCTGTGGATTATGGAGCCCTGTTGCTGTATCACTACACCTTGCACATTAGCGCTAATAAACTGCCATTTTGCTAATTATGGGGAGAGACAGAAGTGAGAGCAAAATGTAAAATCTCTTAACGAGCATCTGGAACATAATATGTTATTATCATTTGGAGAAATGAAAGATGTGTGAAATGTGAACAAATCATGCTGAACAAATCAAGACCAAAATCCAAACTACAGAAGATA
This sequence comes from Brachyhypopomus occidentalis, assembly GCA_020368025.1. NCBI lineage: Eukaryota > Metazoa > Chordata > Actinopteri > Gymnotiformes > Hypopomidae > Brachyhypopomus > Brachyhypopomus occidentalis. The sequence goes on from JAGXOD010000034.1 coordinate 1,185,966, forward strand.
AGTGCAGATTTAACCTAGTCTTGTTCTTTAAAAGCGAATCACTACTGACTGTGTAATTTACACTGGACTTAATCTGTGTCCAGAAAACTGACCCGGCGTGGTGCTACCCACAGGAGTCGGCTAAACAGACACCTGATCTGTGCTGAATATCGGCTGATCTGGGCTCAGTGTTAAAGCTGTGCTCATAATGTTTCAGATGAGGCAGATTAGGAAAGCTGATCTTGGAGCTGTAAGCAGATCACCTACACAGCATTAGACCAGAGTTTTTCCGCTCAATCTCCCATCTGATCACCAAACTCTCTCTCTCCCTCCCTCTCTCTCTCTCCCTCTCTCTCTCAGTCTGTAGCTCAGAGCTGTATCCGGGACAACACAGAAAACTGAGCAGCGTTTTCACACTCTAACACAGAAGGAGTGTTAGTAAAGAAAATATATGCCATTTTTTCCAGACGCTAAGACCCAATTTCTGAAAGCATGTCTCTTTTTGTCCAAACTTTACACACAGCAGCCAATGCCACACACACAACAGGCAAAACATCTCACACTTTTGGAAAAAGCAAACACTTCAACCAAAACTCTTGCAATTCTTGCCAAAACCATATTATTGCATCCAAACTCTACACACAAATATCATATGATTAGCCTTTCCCGTGTGACAACAACACACTGATGTGACAGATGGAAAAAATGGAAAACTACCATGTGTTTGAGTGTTCAATTTGTAGTCTGCTGTAAAGGTCTGTCAGAGGTCTCACATATACATGAATTCATGAATATAGAGGTTATTTCTGCATATTCAGTACACATGATGTATATACTGTACACATGGATAACAAAAATGACAAAAAAAAGAAAAACAAAAAGACAAAATAGCCTCAAGCTTCCTCCATCACCTACTGAATGGATTTGTTTCGGTGGGGTCGGCGATGGAGAGTTTGGTGGAGGTGAAGCACAACAAATCATGCTGTTCAGTGAACCAGTTTGTACTTGAGCAGCCTGGTGCAAACTGTTCTGGTTCATCCCCCTAGTGATGGAGAACGAGTATGTTGTGCTCTGTGTTGAGGAAGGTGATGATGTGCACAGTGTTGTAGGGATCAAGAGTGGCATGATGATGAACACCACCATTCTGGCAAATGGCTGCACACATTGTGTGATGCTGCCAGGGACTCTGATAATGGTACGGCGTCCTATGATGTTCATTACAGTATTGTACAACAGTATGAAATTGTACAACAGTATTGTTGCCAATGATGTGTTGCACAGGACACTGGACTATCAGTGAGTGGATAGCAGAGCATAGTGCAGTTGTTTCACACTGTCACTGGCCCAGTCCGGATTGACTCACTGAATGGATGTTGCTGATGGTGACGTTGTCAGTAATGATGTGCTGTTGCAGTTGTTGGAAATGTATGTTGTTGTTTGCTCTGACCATATTATTTCTGTTCTGAGGTGGATAGCTGTCTTCGTCTTCCAGTAAGGGGTAGTCTAGTATGTATAGAGTCTACTTATCTATTCTCATTTTGAAATGTCTGGATGATGCTACAGTGTAGCAGCACAGATTAGGCTGGACCCTTTGCCTCCAGAAAACCTGGTCAACCAGAGTGGCTCTGATCTCATCCGTTATGGTTGCTCATCCTCTTCCTCTTTCTCGACCTCTTCATCATCATCTCTATGCAGTATTGGACTCCATTGATGTGCAAACCAAGATTTGCAACTTGTGTCCTGTTTACAGTTTTTCTCGATTGTTTACACACATTGTCTGAAAGCATGCCTCATACTCTCAGAACTCTACACACAAATAAAAAAAAACACACACAATGGGCAAAACCCCTCAGTTCTCTTTCAAAATGAAACTTTACATTCAGAACAATGTTATCTCTTCTCAAAATTATATTTTGTTCTCAGATGACACACACAAACCATCATATGAATAGACATTTATAAGAACCAGTTGAACACTGATGTGCTCAATGTAAAACACTATGATGAATGGAAAACACTTTTCTCCATTCATCATAATGACTTAGGCCTTTTTTTTTTGTTCAGTGTTACACTTACTACAGACAGGAAATACATAAGTGTGTTGTAAAATATTTTAGAATAGTGTTTTTATACTCAGAACACACATACACAGTAACAAATATATTTTATTTTTTCCCACAAAAGCAATGTACACAGTGTACATCCCACCCAACACAAAGTTGCACATACAGTGGTCTACATACAAAACAACAGAAGAATTTACTGTATACAGTTACAGTTACAGTAAAAAAAAAAAAACTATGTTGCATCCTGTCTTCTGTTTCGGTCTGGCCACAGCACCTCATCCACATCACAAGCAATGTTTTCTCTGGCCAAGCAGCGGGGGAAATATCGCCTAGCATGGCGAATCCAGCCATGAAAAGCATCAACTGCTATATCTCCACATGCGTCTTCCATAGCTTGGTGAAGGGGTATACGTGTTTGTGAATGTAGGTCATACACTTTCCATCTCCAGGCAGAAAAAAATTCCTCAATAGGATTGATGAATGGAGAATATGGAGGGAGATAAAAGACGTTTCCATCCACCTCGTGTTGGTAAACTTTCAGTTCTGCAATACAAATAGTAAAATACTGTAAATACTGTGTAGGAATACAAAGTAGGAATACATTTCCCAAATACTTGAAACATACTTTATATTTACAGTCCTACAGAACAGTCCACAGGCAGTACTGTACTCATTGAGTACTGTATTGATATACAGTACTGCAGTTTCCTACTGAGAGTTGATTTCTTACCTGTTCTCATTACGGAAGGTCCGGATGATGGATGCTACAGTGTACCTACTCAAATTTGGCTGTACTCTTTGCCCAGCCTCCCTCATTGTTAGACCATGGTTGACCACATGGTCAACCAAAGTATTTCGGATCTCATCAGAGATTACGGTCCTTGGCCTTCCTCGTCCCTCGTCCTCCCCGTCCTCCTCTTCTTACTCTCACTCCTCTGGCTCTGGCTCTACCTCTGTTTCCACTGTTGGCATCCATTGCTCCAAAACAGAAGAGCTCACCTTTTGCCATTTTATGCTAAAGCTCTGATTGCTGATCGTAAACGTGTGTGACAGGTGTTTGCCGATGTGATGAGTCAGTGTGCATAGTAGGACAATTAACTTTAGAATTTTGAATAACAGTGTGTTCCTTGTGAAAACAAGAGATTTTCTTCATGAAAATTGTGCCAAATGCAGAAAATTGTGTGTAGTGTTTTGAAAAAAGTGTGTTATAGAACTGCAGTTTGAGTGTAAAGCAGGAATTGTGCTTGTAGTTTAGTAGAATTGGTTCAGGGGGTTGGTGCAATAGTTACATGTTGTGGTCATTGTGTCTCAATTACCAGTATTAGTGTGTAAACAACTGAGAAAAACTGTATAGGGATTAGGCTTTGACGTCTAAAGATTTGTAAAAATTAGCTAGAAGTGTTGTAACCTGTGAGGACTGGGTGTGGATTTTGGTAGGTGGGTGTAGCAGTTGCGTGGCAGTGTTTTCCAAAAGAAACAAATGGTTTTCAGTTTTGAATATTATGTAAAGAACTGTGGTTAATATTTTGCAAAAAGTATGTTTAAGAATTTCTAAATGAGTGTAAGGCAGAGAATGAGCTCAAGGTTTACTCACTCAACTCAACTCACTTTTATTTATAAAGCACTTTAAAAACAACAAAGGCTGCAACAAAGTGCTGAACACTGCAGGTATAAAACAGACGTATAAAACACAGAACAATAGACCAATAGAACCATACCAATAAAATAAAATAATATAAGCAATAAACAGCAAAAGGTAAATTTAAATAAAACCATACACAAATAGTATGCAGGGCGGCATGGTGGTGTGGTGGTTAGCACTGTCGCCTCACAGCAAGGCGGTCTGGGTTCGATTCTCGGTCTGGGCTGCTCTGTGTGGAGTTTGCATGTTCTCCCTGTGCCTGCGTGGGTTTTTCTCCGGGTACTCGGTTTCCTCCCACAGTCCAAAGACATGCATCATAGGTTGATTGGTCACTCTAGATTGCCCGTAGGTGTGAGTGTGTGTGTGCGTGTTGGCCATGTGGTGGACTGGCGAACTGCCCATGGTGTACCCTGCCTTCGCCCGGAGATGCTGGGATTGGCTCCAGCCCCCCCCCGTGACCCCGACTAGCGGGAATAAGCGGTACGGATAATGAATGAATGAACAAATAGTATGCAGGAATAAGAAATTACGTTACATAAATGAAAGACCAGGGAATAAAAGTGGGTTTTGAGGCTGGTTTTAAAAGTGGACAATGAAGAGACCTGTCTAATAAAAACTGGCAGTTCGCTCCATAATTTCGGAGCTGCCGTTTAGTGCACTGCGTCAAAACAAATTGTGTTATAAGGACCTTTTGGGTCTTAGAAGCTGCAAAAAACTGTAATACCACCAACCAATGCCTGGGGGTCTCGGCCATTTGAGAGTTGATTAATAGAGATGATTAACACATTTGATCTCTGTTTTGTTATTTAGTGAGAGAGATTAGTAGGACCGGGAGATGGAGGAGGTCTCTCTGTGCTGTGGTCCTACAGCCCGGGAGATGGAGGAGGTCTCTCTGTGCTGTGGTCCTACAGCCCAGGAGATGGAGGAGGTCTCTCTCTGCTGTGGTCCTACAGCCCAGGAGATGGAGGAGGTCTCTCTCTGCTGTGGTCCTACAGCCCAGGAGATGGAGGAGGTCTCTCTGTGCTGTGGTCCTACAGCCCAGGAGATGGAGGAGGTCTCTCTCTGCTGTGGTCCTACAGAGCCAGTTCAGCCTGCAGAACCCCAATGCCCAGCCTACATCTCCCGGTCCTGCTCCTCAAATTCCAGCACCCTGCATCTTTTAGCATTTCTCTGCTCTAACACCCTTATTTTAAATTCATGAACAGCTTGTTAACCAACTGGCGACTTGAGTCTGGTTATGTTGGAGTAGAGGAACACAGGTATCTATGAAACTGTAAAACAGTGCTGTTCAAGGTTATTTTGTTGTTGTGGTGAGACTTTGCTAGGTTTATCTGTGAGGTTAAATACTCTCCTGCTGTCCGAATATACTGTTATGATGCCTGGACCAGTTCAGATGGCCTTTTCTTGGATGTGCTGGACATGCTGTTTCACTGATGTGTAACTTGTTGGTGGTACTATAATGGTCAGTGCTGATTGGTCAGTGTTCTTACTGTCTCAACATGGACTGGCTAAGCAATGAGAGACAGAGTGCTGGCTTGGGATTGGCTGAGATCATAGGTCAAAGGTCAGGTCAGAGGAAGGGGCAGATGGCCAGATCGCCTTTATGAGCAGCTGAGAGACCACACTAGCTTGGTGAAAACATTTAACTTTTCTTTATTTGTCAAATTATTCAAAAGAGTGAGGAGTAGACAGCACCTGTGGCCTTCCAGTCCAGCACACACTATCCTTAGCCCCACCCAGACCAGCACACACTAACCTCAGCCCCGCCTAGTCCAGCACACACTAACCTCAGCTCCACCCATTCCAACGCACACTAACCTCAGCCTCGCCAAGTCCAACACACACTAACCTCAGCTCCACCCAGTCCAACACACACTAACCTTGGCCCCGCCAGTCCAGCACACACTAACTTTGGCCCCACCCAGTCCAGTGCACACTAACCTTAGCCCCACCCAGTCTAGCACACACTAACCTCTGCCCCGCCCAGTCCAGCACACACTAACCTCAGCTCCACCCAGTCCAACACACACTAACCTCAGCCTCGCCTGGGACTCCTCAAACATGCCCTGACCCTAACCTGAACTCCACCCCAAGAAAGCTATGTAATCTACCTATTTCCTACACTTCAGGAGCCAAATCCATGTATCTCACACACACACACACACACACAAGCTCTAAATCTCAGCAGCACCATTTCAGCTCTGCTGTTCGAAGCAATCAATAAACTGCATCTACCCACACTGTTACTGAGAGAGAGAGAGAGAGGGAAGGAAAGAGTATGCAATATATTATACCAGTATCACTACTTTATGCGCACACACCATTTGCATGCCACTCGTATGTGTGCAGGAGTACAGGAGTATTTTTAGGGGGGGGTGGTTCATAGATCAAGAGTTTGTTAAAAATTAATTTAGCAAAAAAACACATTTATGCATACACACGCGACACGTCCTAGTACGGCAGTTTCATTTTTAGTTTAAAGTGTATTTGTGCGGATGTAGAGCAGGCAGACACCCCCTTTCTGCGGTGGGGGATGTGTAGCACGCCTGCACCGCGCCTTAACTCACATAACCTCCCAGTGACTGCAGGGATGTAACTCGGCCAGCTGGACTCAAGCACAAAAACACAGTGGAGAGGCTGTCAGGTTGCCCTGTGCTGCTCATGGTTCATAGTGTAAATGTGTGGGTGAAAAGGGTATTCCCTGCTGTTAAATACACTAACACCTGGCAACTCAGGTTTAGTGTTCCATTCATCATTATGTACAATGCAGTCATGGTGACAGAAGCTTTTTTATGAGATCAGTGGGCTACCTGATTGGTTCTGAAGGAGGCGTTTTATGACACTTGCTTCTCGTGCTCTTCCAGTGATGGAAGCCTGATGTCCAAGTGTGTTTCTGAAAACAGCCTTGTAGAAAATTCCACTCTAGTGGTCTTTGACATCCAATATATTGTTTGTTTGTAAAAGGAACTCTTGAAAGAGAATTCTTAATCTGTTTTATGAGATGTTGACTTAGATGTTGAGATTATTTGAGATCTAAGGGAGAAATTCCATTTTGATGAGGCTGTCACTCCGTTTTTAAGACAGTACTGCGTGTTTAAGGACACATAACGTATAACCTTTAATTAATAATAATAACAACAGCAACAACAACAATAATAAGAATAATAAGTGACTTTTCTTCAGGAAAGTTCTGGAGTAATCACACCTCCGCACAGCCTGTTTCTGAGGGTCTCATGCCTCCTCATGGGGTCAAAGGTCAGCGGGGTGTTTTCTTCTTCTTTATGTCCGTGTCCAGAGGAGAATGTGCTCCTGAGTATAGGAGTGCTGTCCTGGTCAGAGCTCTTTATCTCTCACTGTTCATCACACATGTACAGGAGTCCCACACACACACACACACACACACACACACACATATCCCATAAAAAATAAAATAAATGTTCGCAACTTACTGTCTTAAGCAGTTGGTTAATTGGATTACTTCAGTGCAATTCCGGCAGCACAGGGAGGGGTGTGAGTGTGTGAGTGTGTGTGTGTGTGCGTGTGTGTTTGTGTGCATGCGTGCGTGTGTGTGTGTGTGTATGTGTGTGTGTGAGTGTGTGTGTGCTATAATGCAGCGGTTGGGGGGATGGGGGGGTGTTGTGTGTAGTATGCCAGGGGGGTTGACGTGTGTGTGCTGTCCTGCAGTGTTTGGGAGGGTGTTTGTGCGTGTGCCCTGCTGCCCCAGGTGAGCCTTCCCCTGCTCGCTCACAGCCCTGGAGACACGGGCCGTCCCTGCCCTGGAGACACAGGCCGTCCCTGGGACAATCACCACTGCAGCATAACCATCCATCTGTGTTAACTAATCATTGACCAGAGCTTCTGTGAGACCTCGCGGAGTTGGGGTGGTGGGGGTGGTGGGGGAGGGGTGACGAGGCGAGTGGAGGCCACTGATCGTAATGGCTCATGGGGGTTTTACTGCCTTTAGCCTGAAAAGTACAGAGCACTAACACTAACAGAGCACTAACTGCTCAGATCAACCCGCCATTCCACAAACACAATGGCGTCTTCCCTCACAGACGCCAGCACAAATACCACTCCAAATATGAAGCGTGAACAAGGGACTGCTTATAGGTGCACATGAGTGTTTATTTGTGCGCGTGTTTATTGTATGAGTGTTTATTGGTGTTTTTATCGTATGAGTGTTTATTTTTTGTGAGTGTTTATTGGTATGAGTGTTTATTGTATGAGTGTTTATTGGCCTCTGTAATGTGCTAATGTGTTAACAATGGAATAAATGTCTTAAAGGACTATGAAGTGTTTAATGTAAGGCCTGTGGTAGATGTCTCCACACAGGTTCTGGGTACGCAGGTCAGAGCCTCCTCAGAGCACTGGGTCACCCACCACAGTGACAGAAAAATAGCACCAATGCCAGATTTTAATTCCTACACTACAGTTGGTGTGGGGTGGAGCGTGGGACTTGCCTCAACTGTGGGTTAACCCGGATGGATCCAATAAACCACACAGCTGTCCCACTCCGCAAAGATCACTTTTCCCACTTAGTTGATTTCTGCTTTGAGATTGGGGCCATGTGTAAATCATGGGGGTTAAACCCCTAGTTTAATATGTAGTTCTGAATTTTATTATTATTTATGCAATTCACCTCCACGGTCAAAGACCTTGTTGTTTACATCACACACACACGCATACACACATGCACGCACACACATGCACATACACACACACACACACACACACACACACACACACACGTAAGCAGGGTGTCTCTTACCAGAAGGACAGGGTTATGTTGCTGTGAGGTCTGACAGGCTGCTGTTTGTCCTGCTCATTTATCTGATACTGTGACTCTTCCACTGTATCACCTTCCCCTGAGCCTCTCGCCCTTTCTGCTTTCACGCTTTCTCTCCACGCCTCTCCTTTCTCCTCCCCTCTCTCACTGTGAATATGGTTATGGGTTTGGATAACCAAGACAAAGGCACTCCCCATTGTAAGGGCAGAGCCGAGGCTGGACGTTCTGTGCAGATCTGTGGCTCTGTAGGTCTCACTGTCGTCCCCTGGACCCTTAGCTTTTCGCCCTACGGACTCTCCTGGTCCAACAGCTGTGGGATTCAGTGCTGTGTGTAAAGCCTGCTGTGAATAGGATATACTTTTGTTCTTCAAAACTCTTGTCCTGCTCCCAATTGTAGCTCCATGGGGGTTTAACCAAAGCAGGTTGTTCCTAGAATGTAAAGGAGGATATTGAACAAGGAAGGGGTTGTGTTTCCTGCCCTGCCGTGCCGTATCTGCTGGGACGAAAACAAATCACTTTTCAAATGCAGCCACTGGTTAAACTGTCCACTGACCCCAGGACGGTTAAAGTGGATGTTATGGTTGTGAGAATGCAGTGAGCATTCTGTCACCACTGGACACTCTTCAGTACGAGCAATTGATTACAGTTTTACCTCAGAGTTGGTCTTTAAGTCAGAGGCTAAAGAAGATTAGTGTGACTGATAGGAATACGTTCAACCTTAGCAATATAGAAAGAGGGATAGGGAGAATGTGTGTGTGTGTGTGTTGGGGGGGGGGAGTATGTGAGAGAGACTTATGTTTGTTTTTAAATATAGAGGAATTGAATGTGGTCATTGTGATTGTGTAGGGCATTGGTTACTACCTTTTATACTACACATAACCCGTTGACATTGGAAACCTTCCTTACACTGTATCTGGGCTGTTTGGGGTTCTCTAGTTTCTCCGAGCAGCATGGTGGACCCTGCTGGAGTGTGAGGACTAGGGTTGGGCTGTGAGGACTAGGGTTGGGCTGTGAGGACTAGGGTTAGTGTTGTGAGGACTAGGGTTAGTGCTGTGAGGACTAGGGTTGGGCTGTGAGGACTAGGGTTGGGCTGTGAGGACTAGGGTTAGGGCTGTGAGGACTAGGGTTGGGCTGTGAGGACTAGGGTTAGTGCTGTGAGGACTAGGGTTGGGCTGTGAGGACTAGGGTTAGGGCTGTGAGGACTTGGGTTGGGCTGTGAGGACTAGGGTTAGGGCTGTGAGGACTAGGGTTGGGCTGTGAGGACTTGGGTTGGGCTGTGAGGACTAGGGTTAGGGCTGTGAGGACTAGGGTTGGGCTGTGAGGACTAGGGTTAGGGCTGTGAGGGCTGTTGAACTGACGTGTCCCTGTGTCTCTGCCTAGGTATTTCCACATTCACACAGCAGCCTTCCCCCATCGTGGTAACCGAGGGCTCCGTTGCACGTTTCTCCTGCAAAATTGGTGCCACGCCCCCACCAATCATCACCTGGGAGTTCAACCGTGTCGCATTGCCATTGGCCACCGACAGGTATGGCCCACAGGACCCACTGGTCACTGGGAGCTGCCCCAAACACCACAGCTGCCCCAAACACCACAGCTGTCCCAAATACCATAGCTGCCCCAAACACCACAGCTGTCCCAAATACCACAGCTGCCCCAAACACCACAGCTGCCCCAAACACCACAGCTGTCCCAAATACCACAGCTGCCCCAAACACCACAGCTGCCCCAAACAACACAGTTCTCTACACTGGTACTTTTTTGGAATTTTTGTTTATACTTCAATCCGTTTGGCAATATCTTTACAAACGAACAGGATTCTTCCACTATACTCAAGAGCATCACTCGCTTCGTCCTTCATTCTGGTCCGTTTGTTCTTTTAGAATCACGGTGCTGCCCAACGGGGTGCTGCAGATCCAGGGAGTGGAACCTACGGATGCCGGGCGGTACCGCTGCATGGCGGCCAACATCGCCAACCGCCGGCGCAGCACCGAGGCTTCGCTCACTGTCACGCCAGGTGAGTGTGAGAGAGAGCTCCCCCTAGAGGCCAGTGCTGGATATGCAGCAGGGCTCATGGTTCCTGCTCTCTCCTTCCTCCTCTAGCTCCCTTTCCAAGACTTCCCCAGCGACCACGCATCATTGCCGGGCCGCAGAATGCGACTGTGGCAACGCATGGCAGTGTCCTCCTGGAGTGCGTCGCTGTGGGCAACCCTCGTCCGCTGATCTCGTGGAGCCGCGCCGATCACAGGTCCATCGACGTCTACAACACCAGGGTGCTCGGCAACGGCAACCTGCTCATCACTGACGTCAGGCGGGAGCACGCTGGCCTGTACGTGTGCAGGGCGACCACGCCCGGCACCAGGAACTACACCGTTGCCGTCGCCAACATCACTGTCCTTGGTGAGGTCTTTAGCTGGCAGCCCAGAGCCCTGTGGAGAGGTTCCCCTGAGCTCTGACACCCCCGTGTCCTTCAACCTCTTATGTGATTTATTCGTTTTCCTCTCAGCACCTCCATCTCTGGTGGAGTGGCCAGAGAGTCTGACGCGCCCGCGCGCTGGAACCGGCCGCTTCGTCTGTGAGGCCGATGGCTCCCCCCCCCCCCACGCATCACCTGGCTGAAGAACGGAGAACCCGTCCACTCCAACGGCCGCATCAAAATGTACAACAGGTACGAACTCTGAGCACTGCGGCAGGTTGATTGATCACGGCAGGTTTGAGCTGTTCTAGGAGCAGTGTACAGCAGGTTTGAGCTGTTCTAGGAGCAGTGTACAGCAGGTTTGAGCTGTTCTAGGAGCAGTGTACAGCAGGTTTGAGCTGTTCTAGGAGCAGTGTACAGCAGGTTTGAGCTGTTCTAGGGGCAGTGTACAGCAGGTTTGAGCTGTTCTAGGAGCAGTGTACGGCAGGTTTGAGCTGTTCTAGGGGCAGTGTACAGCAGGTTTGAGCTGTTCTAGGAGCAGTGTACAGCAGGTTTGAGCTGTTCTAGGAGCAGTGTACAGCAGGTTTGAGCTGTTCTAGGATCAGTGTGATAGTGTGTGATAGTGTGCTGATCAGATCATATTTGTTTCAGCATGTCGGTGCGAGTGTGAAACTCTGAGGTGTAAGAAAGCATCACTGGAGTCTCTAACTGCCTCCTTTGTCTGCTGGACACTCGGTCTCCCTGAAACATTCATTAGCCCTCAATGAAATGAGAGGGCCATTAATAATTCAGTCTTTTGCTAACAGCATTTTATTTGATTTGATATGCTGCTTTGTTGCCTTTAATCATGAGTGTCCGCTGTCCACATGTATTCCAGGAGCCCTCTCTGAGAGATACTGAGAGTGCCGTCAGTCATAGTATTTACCAGTTTGCAGTTCTGTAGATTACTACAGAAGATTACTGTGACACTGCTGTTATAGTGAAGTCTGTACAGTTCTCGTTTGATCAGTAACAGTAATAAACGCGGTTTAAAAAATAAATATTTAATAACTTCAAAAACTGGACATGTGGTATTACACAAATTGAAAACGTTCATGGTTCTTATGTGTATCTGTGTTTTATGTACAAATGTGTAGAATCGTAAACATGCCAGAGAATGTCCTGGAGTGCTTATGAGATGTTCTATCTGAACTGGGCTACTGAACTGGGCTACTGAACTGGGCTTCTGAACCGGGCCTTCTGGGTTTTTTGGTTTGTTTTTCAGTAAACTGGTGATCAATCAGATCATTCCTGAGGACGACGCAGTGTACCAGTGCCAGGTGGAGAATGCGCTGGGCTCTGTGTTGTCCACAGCACGTCTGATTGTGGTGATGTCAGAGGACCGTCCCAGCGCACCCCGCAACGTCCACGCCGACACTGTGTCCAGCTCGGCCATCCTGCTGGCGTGGGACAGGCCGCTGTATAACGCCGACAGGGTCATCGCGTACTCTGTCCACTACATGAAGGCTGAAGGTACGTGGAGACGACCCTCTCACGGAGGCCAGGACGCCGCAGGTTTCACACCAGTTTAGTAGAGATTTTAGTTTTTCAGACTAAAGGAGAAACTAGTTTTGTCTGTCATGTCTAGCAGGAGATTTCACATCATCCCTGTGTTCATTTTCTCTTTGTTAAAGTCATTTGATAAGTAGATGTGATTTTGGTGACCGATGCAGTGCTCAGTGAGGTGGTGTTGCAGGGTGTGTTTGGGTGGTGTTACGGGGCTCAGTTGGGTGGTGTCGTGTGGCTTGGTTGGTTGACTATTGTTCACCCATTTCCCACAACCTCAGGCTGGTGTGTCAAAAACAGAAAAGAAAAAAAAATAGCTTCTGACCACTAGAATGACCTACAATAATAATTCACCTCCTGGAGACATGCCCCCATTCAATCCAGAACATTCCTGACTTCTCCAGGCAAAATGGCCAGTTATGGGAACATACCACTTTACTGTAAGGCCGGGTGGCAGTCATTGCTGGGGGGTCACACGTAAGTAATGAAGTGGCTGTAAAAGTCACTTTTTAACAAGCTCATTTTGTTCCTGTCTGCTCTTTTCATCCTAATAATGGTGACAGAATCCCTTTAAGCGCCTTTAACATGAGAGAGTCACCTGCCAGCCCTTTCACACATAAAGAGAGAGTGAGAGTGACAGAGTGAGGTAGAGAGAGTGAGAGAGAGAGAGCAGACTGAGAGATGCAGAGCTGCTCTTCTGATAGCCTAACCTTTCAAGACTCTCAGGAAGACTGTCTCAGGAGACAGAAGGAACCTCCCAGAGTCTCACTAATTACCAGGGTAATAATGAGCTTGCAGGGACAGACAGGAGGGTGAGAGGAAGGGAGGGAGGGGGAGAGAGAGAGAGAGAGAGAGAGAGAGAATGAAGTGGTGGGGGGCACAAACTGAGTGAAAGTTAGAGAGAGGAGGATGAGAAGTTGGCCAATTAGGCTGTGTTCAAGTGTTTTAGTCCAACAATGGAGTTTTGTGACAGTATAGAAGAACATGTGCGGTGCATTTACTCTGTGTGTGTGTGTGTGTGTGTGTGTGTGTTTGTGTGTTTTTCTTCAACTCACAGTCCAGCAGTCAGAGTCAGTGATGAGGTTATTCAGTTTGAGAACAAGGCATTTTCTGTTCCTCTTTAAGGATCTTGTTCGCTGGGTCAGAAAAGGCTCGGGGGAGGGGGGGGGGGTTGGGGGGGTTGGGGGGTTGTGTGTGTGGCGGCCTCGTCGGGACTCATTAAAGCCTTATCAGAGACGCTGGCTGCCTGAGAACAGCACTGTGTGTGAATACTCTGCTTGGAGAGCCATGCCCACAGAGTCAGAGCTGTGTGTGTGTGTGTGAGCTGTGTGGGTGTGTGAGCAGCTTGATTGAGTTGGCATGCCTATTGTGTGCTGGGCCCCATTAAGGATAAACGATACAGGTTCTGTACAAAGGCATGGAATGGCATTATCGTGAAGGAATCAATGTCCTCAATGGAGGTCTTATCGAGCAATTATGTACTGATCAGCGTGTGTAATGCAAGGATATTACAGTGCAGAACAGGGAGCCGCTGAGTCTTTGTCAGGGTTCGTATTGCTGGTCACTTTGGTCATTGGAGTGAGAACACTTTTAATTGACACGTTTAATTGACTGTTGTAGATTTTCTATAATTGTTGGACAAACTATTGCAACAGATGATTTTCTGACACTGAGTAATTGAGATCCCTACTAATTAGTAATTATAACTAATATTAAACTAATTAATACTAATGAATATAAATATTATTAATATTATCTGACCTGATCCTGTAAGCAGTTGTGTCATTTTAACAACTGCAGGTCTGAACAATGAAGAATACCAGGTTGTCATCGGCAACGACACCACCCGCTACATCATCGATGATCTGGAGCCGGCGCAGAACTACACGTTCTACATCGTAGCGTACATGCCCATGGGTGCCAGCCGCATGTCCGACCACATCATCCAGCACACACTCGAAGATGGTGAGTGACTGAAGGCAGCATCTTACACACACTCACATACACAAGGGAGTGCTGTCTGTACACACACCTAGCTGTAGAGGGCTAGTAACACGGCAGGGTCATCTAGATTCTAGAACATATACCCTTAGTTGTAGCTAATGATGTCTAGGGAATCTGGTAGCTGTAGGTCTATGCTAATACGCTGAAGGTCTATGTTAGTAGGCTGTAGGTCTGTGTTAGTAGGCTGGAGGTCTATGTTAGTAGGGTGTAGGTCTATGTTAGTAGGCTGGAGGTCTGTGTTGGTAGGCTGGAGGTCTATTATTAGGTTATTAGGCTTCTTGGACAAACAAGTGGTCTGTTCTGGGCAAAAGAACAAAGGGAACTGGTGGGGAGGGAGTGGTGGGCGGATGAAAGGACTGTCTGTCTCTGTCTCATCCTGTCTCTCTGTCTGTCTGTCTCTCTTTCTGTCTGTCTCCGTCTCACCCTGTCTCTCTGTCTGTCTTTGTCTCATCCTGTCTCTGTCTGTCTCTGTCTTATTCTGTCTCCGTCTGTCTCTCTGTCTGTCTCTGTCTCACCCTGTCTCTCTGTCTGTTTGTGTCTGTCTGTCTCTCTTTCTGTCTGTCCCCGTCTCACCCTGTCACCCTTTATGTTCCAGTTCCTTTCCGTCCTCCCGAGCTGTCGCTGACCAGCCGCAGTCCCACGGACATTGAGGTGTCATGGCAGCCTCTGCCACCCAAGCTTAGCCGCGGGCTCATCTCCGCATACCGCCTGTGGTACCGGTCCAGTTCAGACGGAGCCACCACACAAGTGGAGTTGCCTGGCGACAAGGTGCAGCACCTGCTGGAGGGCCTGCAGCCTGACACGGTGTACCTTCTGCGTATCGCAGCCAGCACTGCGGTCGGATGGGGAGAGGCGTCCGCCTGGACCACCCACAGGACTCCCAGAGCCTCCAGCGGAGAAGGTGAGGACTGGGGACGTAGCATTAGTGTTAGCATTAGCATGACTGCAGCTAACAAAAATGACCTAATTACCTAGCAGCCCCCGCCTCTTCCTTTCTCTGCGTCTCTCCTCCGTGACTTTATTGTCTTCTGTTTTGGCTTTTCTCTGTCTAATCTGGGCAAAACACAGACTAAAGTATGTGTTCCTGCTCTCTGCCTCTTCATCCTCTCTCTCTCTCTCATTTTCTAACCCTTTCTATCCCTCTCTCCCTCACTTGTGTCCTCACTCTGTGTTTCCATGCATGTTATGTTTTTGCTATAACAGTCTTGTTATGGCGTTGCATTGGTTTCTGCAGCAACCTTTGACCCTGGCTCGAGGGCACATGGGAAAGACCTCAGTCACGGGTTATAAAGTGAGAGACTGTAGGGACCCTGAGCACAACAAACGTGTGCACTGAACCTGGCGGCTACTGAAACCCAAAAATATGCTTCTTAAGCTGGTTTTAGGGTCTGCCACAGGACCAGTGCTCCAGTTCAGCAGTGTTGTTACACACCTGCTTAAAAGTGTGCAGTGCATATAGAATATAACTCACTCTATCTGTTTCAACACAATAACTAACTGTTCCAGCTGTATGGCCTGGCAGCCTACAGGATCCTGTACCAATGAGCGATGCTAACCCCCCCCCCCCTCCTTCTTCCGTCCCATGGCAGTGCCCCTGGCCCCAGAGCTGCACTTGGAGCCCCTGAACTGCACAACGGTTGTTGTGCGCTGGCGTCTGTCTGTGCGCAGTTCCCTGGCCAACCTGCAGGGGTACAGGCTGTTCTACCACGAGGAGGGCCAGCCCGAGAGCGCCCCCATCCAGCTGCCCGCCCACGTCACGCACCACTCCGTCGGAGGCCTGGGTGAGCTGGAGACACACCACACACATCACACACGTTTAGGCTCCTCCGCTGAACAAATCAGAGGAATGATGTACTAGAGACTAAAGGATGGATGAAAAAATTTATGGATGGATGGATGTATGACTGAATAACTGTAGAGCTGTTTGGGTGACTGTAAAGCTGTTTGTGTGACTGTAGAGCTGTTTGGGTGACTGTAGAGCTATTCGTGAAACTGTAGAGCTGTTTGTGTGACTGTAGAGCTGTTTGTGAAACTGTAGAGCTGTTTGTGTGACTGTAGAGCTGTTTGTGTGACTGTAGAGCTGTTTGTGAAACTGTAGAGCTGTTGTGTGACTTTAGAGCTGTTTGGGTGACTGTAGAGCTGTTTGGGTGCCTGTTGAGCTGTTTGTGAAACTGTAGAGCTGTTTGTGTGACTGTAGAGCTGTTTGTGTGACTGTAGAGCTGTTTAGGTGACCGTAGAGCTGTTTGTGAAACTGTAGAGCTGTTTGTGTGACTGTAGAGCTGTTTAGGTGACCGTAGAGCTGTTTGTGAAACTGTAGAGCTGTTCGTGTGACTGTAGAGCTGTTTGTGTGACTGTAGAGCTGTTTGGGTGACTGTATAGCTGTTTAGGTGACCGTAGAGCTGTTTGTGTGACTGTAGATCTGTTTGTGAGACAGTAGAGCTGTTTGGGTGACTGTAGAGATGTTTCGGTGTAGACTGAAGGGCTCTTTTCAGAGCTCAGCCTGGTTCCTTCTCTCCAAAAAAATCTCCAATGTCCACTTCCTTCCCCTCTCTTCTCTGACCTCTCTCAGTGACCCTGCATGACCTGTGACCTCTGCGCCTAAATAGTGGTTATCCCAGTGGGCTTCCCATGAGCCTTTGCAATGGCCAGAGAATGGAGCAGAGGGGTATTTAGGGGCCGGGGGGTGAGGAGTGTTTGCTGTGTGCTCACTGTCCGCCTCAGTTGCCCCAAGGTCACTCTTTATCTCATCCTGTTTGTGAACAGTGGCAGTGTGGACCGTCCCACAATGCTTTGCAGGAGCAGCGGCCATCTGTGGCCGGAGAGATCACCCAGCTGGGCAGCAGCTGACATGCAGATCAGGTCCAGTGATGTGGGTGAACTGAGATCAGTTTGGGGCTCTGTTTTTATTATTTGAGGGTAGGATGTTGGATAGAAGGGCCTGTCCTAGAACAGCTATTTTTCAGTCCAGTGTCAGTGTTGAGAAGTGTCCTGCTTTAGTGTCCCTAACCCAAACCCCACAGATGTGTCCAGAAGGTGGAGAGAGATCCGTTTCTCTCTTTAGATGTTCCACGTGACCCAGACATAGTGCCGTGTTCCTGTTGTCGAGGCGGGTAAACAGGGTGGGTCGTTTCACTGTCCACCTCAGTCTTTCCCGCATGTCTTGTGAGGTGGATGAGAGGTTCAGGACTAGAGGCCTAGAGGACTAGAGGTGCAGTGTGGTGTAGAGGCTGCACACATGATCCAGAGGGAGAGTGCAGGCACACAGATGCATGAGCAGACTGTGAGCAGGCCGCGAGCAAGCCGTGAGTCAGAGTGAAAGCTGAGAGATGAGACTGGTTGTCCTGTTGGGCTGCCGACAGACCACCTCTCACAGGAGGTGAGATATTTGGTTGTCTTTATGGAAAAGAGAGAGAAAAAGACAAGAAAGGCACAAAAGGAGGAAAGAAAGAGAGAACAAGACACAGAGAGAGAGAGAGAGAGTTGTTGTGTGAGAGATTTACGGTGGGTTTTATGGTTGCTGGGCTCTTGCTGGTGTGGAATCTTCACTTCAAAGATGGTGGGTGTGTTCTCTCTGAAGACCCCACGAGACCTTTAACGACTAGAGAGAGAGAGGGCGAGAGAGAGGGCAAGGGGGGGGGGGAGGGGTAGAGAGATGGCGAGAGAGAAAGACCTACACATGCACATATCATATATTTATAGACACGCTCATACACAGAAATAGAACAAGTGCACATAAACCCTTTTGATCTTTTAGCAGTTTTATTTTTTTCTGATTCTTAAGGACACAATTCCAGCCATCTAGAAATCCAGATTAAATTATTTGCAAGATTCATTATTATTTTAAGAAATACACCGAATTTACAAATGACTGGCCAAATTTCAGTCAGTGGTGAAATACATAAATAAAATATATATAAACACGTAACATTTTTTCACTACTTTCAGGTACATGCACACACACACCTGTCACTGCACACACACGTGTATGCCCATTTCCTCCGGGCCGTGTGTGTGTTGGTGCGGGCAGCACCTTGAGGCATAAGTGTGGATGTGGCCAGGTTAAAGGTGACATATCTGCTGTCAGCACAGCACAGATGGGCAGCAGTGTGGGAGTGGTCTTGGCTGGCCCTGCCCCCGTGCAGATGGAGGCGTTTGCGGTGTTGCAGTATCAGTCCGAGCACCTTGAATCAGAAGCTTCAGGCCTGGACTGGCAGCTCAACCTCACAGCTTACACACTTATGTTAACTCACAGGGACAGGGGCTGGTGTAGAGACATGTGGTTGTACCTGGTATATGCTGAAGTTGGCCAATGTCTCTTTCTCTCTCTCTGTCTCTCTCTCTCTCTGTCTCTCTCTCTGTCTCTCTCTGGGTGTCTGTCAACATCCCATCTTTCACATCACTAGCTGATTAGCCTGCAGTATCAGCGGCTGCACATCTGTGTGACACTAACGCCCCAGGGAATCGGCCTCGGGTCATTAAAGGTGGTCTTTCCCAGCAGGTTAGGTCAGCCGTAATGTGGAGGTGAGCTGGAATCAGCTGGCCACACACACACACACACACACACACACACACACACACACACACACACACACACACACACACACACACACACACACACACACACACACACACACACACACACACACACACACACACACACACACACACACACACACACACACACACACACACACACACACACACACACACACACACACACACACACACACACACACACACACACACACACACACACACACACACACACACACATACAGACACACACATACACACACACACACACATGGACAGAAAGCTAGAGACTGAGAATGATGACAAATAGATATAAAAGATATTTATGCCATCTAATGTATATTAACATGCACATGTTAATCTCTCTTCCTCTCACTCCCTCTCCCTCTCTCTCTCTTGCTCTCTTCCTCTCTCTCCCTCCCTCTCTCTCTTCCTCTCCCTCTCTCTCTCTTGCTCTCTTCCTCTCTCCCTCCCTCTCTCTCTCCCTCTCATTTTCTCTCTCTGTGGCCCCTATGGTATGTCTTTCTGATGTTTGATTGACAGCTGTGTTAAGAAAGGACATCTGAGACGTAGTAATGGTAAAGAGTGTGTTTAGTGGTTGGAGTTACCCCTGAATCTGCCAGTGTGTGTGTATGTTTGTGTGTGTGTGTGTGAGAGAGTCTTATGTTTGTGTGTGTGTATGTGTGAGTGCATTTAGTGGTTGGAGTTACCCCTTCCAGTGTGTGTGTGGCTGTAGAGGAATCTGGTGTGTGGTTTGTCTGAGGGCCGAGTGAGTGTGTCCTGCCCGGCTTGTGGGAAGCTGCTGTGTTTAGCATGTCAGAACCATTTCTACAGTTTGACTTCACACAGAGGGCATAATAGAATAAAAAGTTCTAACGACAACTCCACGTATCTAGTGTGTGCGATACGTGGAGTGTGTGTGATACATGATAGTGTGTGTGTGTGTGTTCCCTAGATCCACCTTGGGACTCCTCTGTAGCACAGACAGAGTCTGTGTTATTACTGCCTGAGTGACACACACAGAACAACAGCGTTCTGTGTTTCTGTGTTTGGCATTTTTGGGACAAATATTTTATTATCATATGATGTCATAAGTAATATTTCAGTCAGTATTTCAGTCAGTACCTACACTGCATATTTTGCCATTACGGGTCCATCTCATTATTAGCACTAAATATAGTTATGTGTTTAGTTTTATTATGACTCTGCTAATAGGAAACACACACACATGCACGCACACACATACACACAGGCGTGCGCGAACACACACGCACAGGAACGCGCGTGCGCACACACACACACACACAAACACACACCCCCCCACCCATGCACAAAGCCATTCAAGTCTATTACAGAGCAAGTAGTATCTTATCAGTGTGTTACTGTGCTGTTGTTAACTGGAGTACACATCTTTTTTTTGAGTGGACTACGTGTATGTGTGTGTGTGTGTGTATGTGTGTGTTTGTGGGCAGTCTTGTTATCTGTCACCGTGGAGACTCAGGATTAGCCAAGGTATGTGTTAAAACAGGAGCTGTGAGTGTGTAGTTAGAGACTCGCTGAGAACAGCAGGACTGTCCAAACCAGAGCATCATTCTAATGTAGCAATGTGTCATGGCATTTAGAAGCTTCATTTGAATCTTATTTTCTTTCTCTCTCTCTGTGTGTCTCAGCTAACTCACACACACACACATTTTACCACAGGATTTGGCTTGCCCATTCCATGTCATAGGTCATGGCCCAGATGTCAGCTCTGCCTTCAAACCTCCTATCCCCCCACACACACACACACACACACACCTCTTCCGCCCTCCCCCATCATGGTGTGTGCTATAGTGACCCCAGGCTAGAGGGTGCGAGAGGCAGTAATAGGCCCAGTGGCCCAGTAATAGGAGTTTTAAGGTTGAGTAGAGTTTGAGTGTTGAGTAGAGATAGAGGATTGAGTAGACATATAGGGTTGAGTAGAGATTGAGGGTTGAGCAGAGTGAGTATAGTTTGAGGTTGTGTAGAGTTTGAGAGTTGATTAAAGTTTGAAGGTTGACTACACATCTCTGTCTCTGCTTAACAGAACGCCACTGCATAGCTTCTTTAGCAGAAGAAGCTAAGCTGGTAGCTGAGCTAACTGGGACGCAGGGCTGTCTAGAGAGTGCTTAGTGGTAGCTGACTCGCGTAATAATTTAAGCCATGGATAAGGTGCAGGAAATGTTTAAAACCCCCCCTGACCCCCAAGCCAACAACCCCCCGCCCTGTGGGGGGCAGAAAGAGGCCCAGCTCGTGTTGCTGACCCCTGACCCCTGATTCTATAGGAGTTTTATCTGAGCTTGCACTTTGACCTTTGCCTGGCTCCGTAGAGCTTCCTCAGGCTTGGAATGCAGAGAACGTGCCCCTGTCATCCAGCCGTCGAGTGACTTCCTGTTACCTGTACAGACTACTGAGGCACTTCCTGTTACCTGGGCATACTACTGAGTCACTTCCTGTTACCTGTAAAGACTACCTCTTACAGAGGCTTCAAAGATAATAATAAAATGTCTCTTCAGTGTCTCTACAAACAGAAATAGATGTAAATAGCTAAGCCTTCATTTTAACTGCTTGGGGTCAGACCTTGGCTAAAAACAGAAATAGCTCAACCTGCTTTTACTTTAATTGTTAATGATATATAAGAGTAAAAATGTGTTTGATATGCCTAAAATGTATACAGTATAAGACAAATACAGTATCACTGCATGTCCCTGTTCATGTCCCTGTTCATGTCTCTGTTCATGTCTCTATTCATGTCTCTGTTCATGCATCCATATATCACCAAAGTTTAGTTCAGTTTATTGATAGACACCTGAACTGTGTTCTTTAATGAGTTTATAGCCCAGTTATGGCTGCCAAGCTAATGGCGTTTGTAAGGTAATCTGACTGAAAGGGCCGCTGCCTTTGTGCGCCACTAGTTCAGCTCGTCTGCCATCTAGTGGCCACTATAACAATGGCATCAGCAGATAGAAAATCCTGAAGAGAGAATAGCCTGTGTCAGGCGGACACGCAGACGCAGTGCCACACGCATATACACAGATCTGCAGTCATACTGTGTGAGATTCAGCTAGTGTCCTTATTGATTAGGCTTGGATGGGTGCCAGTCTGACATGTGTAGGCGTTGCCGAACACCTGAGCAGAAAAGTTGTGTGTGTGTATGTATCTGTGTGTGTGTGTGTGTGTGTTTGTGTGTGTGTGTGTTCACACATACATGATCACACATACATTCACCCTCTCCTACATGCACCTCTAATATCTACACTAAATGGAGTGAGTTAAACACAACTGTTGTCTCTCATACAGACCCCAGGAAGAAATACCATGTCAAGCTTCTGGCCTTCAACTTCATAGGGGAGGGTTACCAGGCCGACCGGACCATCAGCACCCCAGGATGTGTCTGTAAGTTCCTCCACTACTGGGACATTGTTACAGTCACCTGATCAGAAACCCTTATGCAGTTATGGTTTATGTTAATGGGATCATCTGGAGAAGGTCCAGTTTATGTCTTCTTTTACCGGAGTGACTAAACAACTAACACCAGTTAGAATCATGGGCTACACACACACACACACACCACAAACACACACACACACCTCACACACATTGTGGCTGTGTAGTGTGTTTGAATTGCTTGTGTGTATGAAAGGTGCTGTAGAAATATACATACCTTACATGTTAGTTTTCTAGTTGCTGTGTGTTTGTGTTGTTTGCTAACGTGCTTTGTGTTTATGTTGTTCGCTAACGTGCTGTGTGTTTGTGTTGTTCGCTAACGTGCTGTGTTTATGTTGTTTGCTAACGTGCTGTGTGTTTGTGTTGTTCGCTAACGTGCTGTGTTTATGTTGTTTGCTAACGTGCTGTGTGTTTGTGTTGTTTGCTAACGTGCTGTGTGTTTGTGTTGTTCGCTAACGTGCTGTGTTTATGTTGTTTGCTAACGTGCTGTGTGTTTGTGTTGTTCGCTAACGTACTGTGTTTGTGTTGTTTGCTAACGTGCTGTGTGTTTGTGTTGTTTGTCGACAGCGGTGCGTGATCGGCTCGTGCCACCCCCTCCCCCGCCCCATCACGTGTACGCGCGGGCGAACGGCTCTGGTGCCGTGCTCCTGAACTGGGCCCGACCCGCCTTCACCGGGGCCCACAGCATCAACTACACAGTCCGCTGCAACCCAGTGGGCCTACAGAACGCCTCGTTGGTGCTGTACCTACAGACGTGAGTGTTAGCGATTGAAAAGGAGAAGAAAGAGAGAGAGAGAAGGCTGAGAGAGAGAGAGAGCTTCTGAAGGTCATGTGAAATATGTAAAATATGGTGAGAAATATGGTGAGTTGCCTCTAAACTGAAGGACTCTATAACGTCATTTGGCCTTCTGGGCAGTTTTGTTTTCATGATAAAAATGAAGGAAGGAGGAGCCTGGAGATTCAGTTTGGAATTGGCAAAATATCCGATTAGTTTCTGACGCCCTTCCTTAATCCTGTCAGGACTACATTTTTCAGATTAGATTAGTCTAGTCCATGTTGCTCCAGGTTCCTGCCCCTGAGAACAGCAGCAGTCAGGATAGTGTCCAGCGTTCGTCACCAGCAGGTGGGGAGTGTGGTAGAGCAGTATTATGATCAGTGCGTCTCTGTCTCCTGCAGTGGTGAGCAGAGTCTCCTCGTCAGGGACCTGCAGCCCAACACCCGCTATGAGTTTGCTGTGCGTCTGCATGTGGAGCAGATCTCCAGCCCCTGGAGTCCGGTGGTGTACCAGAGCACCCTGCCAGACGGTGAGCACTCTACTAATGCTAATAGTACTATGTTTGCTACTTGTTGTAGTATTATTAGCAATGTATTAGCAATGTTAGTAGCAGCAAGACCACAGATGGAGAGTGTTCTACAGATGGAGAGTCTGTTCCACAGATAGAGAGTGTGTCTGTGCATGTGACTGCCTACACTATTCTCAGATCAGTTCCTCTGCAGGAACCCTAACCCTAACACTAACCCTTTGCAGAAGGAACTAAGTGGATTTGAATTATAGATCAGTGTTGTGCTGTGTTGCTGGCTGCTTCTGACCGATGCTGATTGGTCCCTCTGTTGCCACACTTAGCTCCGTCCACGCCTCCAGTGGGTGTGAAAGTCACTCTGATTGAAGGAGACACAGCACTGGTGTCATGGAAACCACCTAACGAGCCAAACGTCGCCGTGACACGCTACACCATTCTATATGCATCACGCAAAGCATGGGTAGCAGGAGAATGGCAGATTCTACAGAGGGAAGGTGAGAGAGTGTGTGTGTGTGTGTGTGAGAGAGAGATTGAGAGAGAGAGAGAGAGAGAGATAAAGCATGTGGGTTTTGCTGTTGAGCATCTATGAATCTTTTTCAAATATCATCAAAGTGATTCTCTGGCACCTTTGCTGTTGGGGTGTCCTCACTCACCACGAGGATCTCCTTAAACTGACTCCTTAAACTAAACTGAAAGTGTGCTGACCATGCTGACGAAACCCTAGGGCCCACACTCATAACTCACACTCATAACTCACACTCATAACTCACATAACTCACACTCATAACTCACATAACTCACACTCATAACTCACATAACTCACTCATAACTCACACAGGCCCTAAAGCCCTCTCTGGGACTCCTGCAGCTCCATAGCATAGCTAGGAGGGCAGGACTGGAACACTGTACAAACACAGCAGGACACCTTACAAATCTGTCAGTGGGAACACATGCACAGGAACAGGAACACAGATACACAGCATCTACAGCTACAGCATCATGGGTTCAGATCTCAGGGAGCATGTGTACCATCAGACTGCTGAACATGAAGGTCCTCTCTGCTTTGAACATCTTAGTTATTCTGCAACGTATTTATAATTGGGTAAACATTTTCAGATCGTTAGTGAAACTTAAAGACATTAGAAACATCAAAACACTACGTAAACAGTAACTGACATGTAAATACGTAAGGAAATGTTTCAGTTGTCACTGATTTGTTTATTGATTGAATGATTAATTGATTTAGGGAGCATTACCATGGCTCTGCTGGAGAATCTGCAGCCTGGCAACGTGTATTTGGTGAAGGTATCAGCTTCAAATCAGATGGGAGATGGGCCATTCTCACCTGCTGTGGAGCTGGCTGTTAACACTGATAGTCCTGCCTCTGGACACGCCTCTGGACACGCCTCTCGCTCTCATGGCTCCACCCATGCCACTGGTGCGTAGGACAGTCTGCCTGTAATGGCAGTGTTTTATTAGTGCGCTTTTACAGAGACGAAGACGGCTGCTCGAATGCATCGCTGAATTAAATACGTATTGATTAAAATGAAATTAAATGAATACTGACAACAGTAATTAAAGTACCAAAATAAATTACAATTTTGTGTGTGTGTGTCTGCATTTGTGTGTGTGTGTGTGTGTAACCTTGCAGCTTTTTCTGATGGAGTGTACCATCTGGATCAGAAATCGTTAACGGGTATCATTGGGGGTGTGTGTATCGCTCTGACCTGCATCATCATCTGTGTGCTTATCCTGGTGTGTCGTGGGAAGTCCAGGTAAGTGCTCGCTTGGCTTTAAAAAGACATATACACCTTTTACACATCACTTGATAACACTGACACCAAAAGTCATAGTCTTTGTGAATACAGTTTTCATGGGTGTTTTTGTGGATGGTAATTCAGTGATTCTCATGCTGATTCAATACTGGTGACATGATTATAATTATGTTACACCACAGGAAATCATGTACCAGCAAAGTCATCAGGCAGGGACCAAGTCAAGCCCCGCCTACCACAGTTCACATGGCCAATGAAAGTCAAGCTCAGAGTTGTAATGTTGTACTTCCTTTGATGAGAGAGCACTTCATCGACACAAAGGTAAATGCGATAAAGTCCCCGGTCCTCACACCCTTTCACTGAATGATGAGAATCAATTGGTACAAACAAGCTTTTAAAGTGGAATACATTAGAAACCCTTCGCAAAATATGATGTTCTAATCTGTCAGCATGTAGGGACAAGCGTTAGCGTGTGCTGATGGAGTGTGTGTCTTGCTTCTCAGGGAGGCTCAGACTTAATCATCAACAGTCACGGCCCCATCGGGCCGCCGGCTGACAGGAGGTGGTGGTTGTTTCCCAGGAGTGGAAAGGTACAGCCCCACACACTCAGCGCATTGGCACTGTTGATGGGGAGGATCCCTCCCTTCATCCCATTAATTAAATGGACAATGGAAACGTTTGAATGAAATTATGCTTTGTAAAATAAAATGACCAGAGTTTTTCTGCTATAATGAAATGTCATATTAATGTTCATCTCTATCATCTCACCTGATTAATATTAATATTATTTAATATTATTTTATAGTTAATAGTTAATATAATAATAGTAATAATATTAACCACCCTCCCCCCTCTCAAGGTTAATATTATATTAATATATATTAATTTTATATAATAATATTACTGTTATCACCCCCTGTCCACCTGTGTGTGTGATGTGTTATAATATTATATAATGATATTACTGTTATCACTTCTCTTGTGTGTGTGTGTGATATGTTAGCGGGCGCAGGGTTTCCCAGGCTCCTCCCCCCTGTACCAGCCTGGCTCCTCCCCCCTGTACCAGCCTGGCTCCTCCCTCCTGCACTACTCCAGCCAGCCCCCCTCGCTGCATGTGCTGCTGGGGCACACGGGGGGCGACACTGAGGCCTCCCACTCCAGCGAAGGCAGCCATGAGACCGGCGACTCTGGACGATTCTCGCACGACGAGATGGAGACGAGCAACACCAGCAGTCGCCCCACGTCCCTCGACGCGAATGAGGACGATCACGCCACGAAGGAGCAAGAACTTGGGGAGGCTACGTCGCCACCTACTGGACAGGAGGAAGACAGTGGCGGAGGTGCTTCGGTAGTTGTGGTTGCTGTGTAGTGGCACCTGTAATTCCCACTCCGACCCTTATCCTCATATCCTGAAGCTCCTTCCCTCCTCTCTGCTGCTGTGGACTGCTGAACACGGGCCACCCAATCACAAGGCTTTGAAGTGTGGACTGGATGTCTGGCCTGCATTTGAAGCCTTTCCTCTCAGTGAATGTATTTCTTATTTTTAAGGAAAATAACCCTCACCCACCGTGAATGTCTTTGAACAGATTGTCCAAACAATGTGAAGTGTGTGATATTGCATTGTTAGATGTTATTTAAGCGAGTATATCACTGGAGAGGGAGAGGGGTGGACTCTCTACGTTAATAAGGGGTTTTAGCTCAGTCAGAAACACTTGTGGGGCTCACAGTGAGTCTGGCCTGGCATAACGATCCTGGCTGCCCTGTTGCACTCACTGTTAACCACATCAGCATTTCTGACAGTGGACCTCTTAGTTTACAGAAAACTCCAACTATATATTTAATATCTACTTATACAAAGGTTATGTAATGGCCACCCCATCTACATGACAATCGATACTTCCTGAAAGCAATACTTTTGCTCCTGTTAGTATAGTTTTGTGTCTGTCTGTCTGTCCTTGTCTGTCTGTTGTTCAGAAGTAGGACTGTAAGGGCACAAGAAGTTTTCTCTTGCTCTACCTCAGGCCCCTCCCACTGTCTGGGTTGGCTGTCTTAGGCCCCTCCCACTGTCTGGGTCGGCTGTCTTAGGCCCCTCCCGCTGTCTGGGTTGGCTGTCTCTTGGCTCTCCTCTTTATCGATGACACATGATGTCATCTTTGCATCACTTGGGGTTTATTCCAGATATCATTCACTTCTCAGGCTCATCAGACTGGGTTTGTTAAGGCTTCTGGGCCCTTACAGTCTCTGTGTTAAACTACCTCATTTTAAGCGTTTGAAGTGTTGTTGTATTCATTAGTATTATGACTGTATTTGACTCAGGGACTCAACGTTTAGTACATTTGGCAGGCCATGTTGTTGGTTGAAGGGACATGGCTTGGTTGACAGGGTATGTGTAGCTGGGCTACCTTTGCTGGCCTCTGCTGAACGTCTGTACTGTGTTCCAGGGGCTTGAGGAGCCAGTTGCGTGTAACATGCCGTCCGGTAGGAATTATACGTCTGGAGCAGATCAGGTTTTCTTGTCAAGGTTATTTTTCATTTTCTTATTTTTTTCAAAACATTGTCACTGACTTTGTTGAGTACCTAAAGGAATATTTCAAACCCTAAACACATACTAACAAGCAGAAACAGGCCATACCTTGTTCACATTTTGCAGATGCAAATTTTCTGTGCGGTGCCCAAAGCCCTTCATTCACTATTAGCATTTTAGAGCAGCTGTAGCACCATTGGGTGAAATATTCCTGTGAGAACAATGGCCTTAAGGTGGAGTCAGAAAGAGATTAGTTCCTGTGGAGTCCTGCAGAGTCCTGCTTGTGCAAGGACCCTCTAGAACACAGAAGTGGCTCAACAGTGACGAATCAATGGGGAAATGCAAAAAATAATGGAATCATAGAAAAAAGTAAAGAATGTGAAACCAAAGACCCTCTAACCTCCACAGATGTGTATTTTTATTGACGTATATGGACTACTGAGTACGGATTCTATTTCTTTTTTTCTTTTAATATAGTTGATACTATTATAGGTGTAGTAATGTGAGTTTAGCACTTCTCTGTTATTTAGCTGTTAGATCACTCAACTAAAATGTGCAGTGCTGACAGATGCCTTCATCTGCAAATGTTTGAACTGTTTGCTGGTCTTTGGGACAGTGTTATATGCCAGTGAGCTTTTCCTCAAACCAGACCACAGATGAAGCCCAGATCAGATCAGCACAGAGCCGTTTCACCGCTGCACCAAAAACACACCTGAACTCTACAACTCTTAGTGAGTTTGGGGTGTTGAGTGGTATGGTAGAAGCGAGAGGCGTGAGACGTTGAGGCGTGAGACGTGAGAGGCGTGAGATGTTGAGGCATGAGACATCGCTGGTTTGTGCCTTGGTAGTTTGTGTTACCACACGGCGACCTCACGCGCTGTGATGCGACCGGTCTCCTGGGAGACAGACGCTGCTTTTCCAGCAAAACAAATCAAGATTCTGGGTTTTATGCTCACTAAAGAGCATATGGTTGAGTCATTAGCCTCCCTCAAAAGGTTTCTAAGCAACATGGATGTGTTTGCAATGTAGGCAAAAAATGTGTGTGTGTGTGTGTGTGTGTGCGCGCGCGTGTTTGCACATCCTATGTTGCTGAAATGTTTTCAATCATGGGAAGCAATTGATCTTAACTGACTTCTGTTGCATGAACCAGAGTGACACAATCAGATTTTTATTTTAAAGCAAACAACCTTAAACCAAAGAACATAGTCACTGTTGCACAGGTGAATCATACACATCTGCCTTTGTGTGACGATGTGACTTTTTTCAAAAAAGTTTTATTCTCATGTGGATTGAATTGCTTGTTAATGAGCAGGTGTCTGAACGAGTGTTACATTGTCCATGTAAGCAAACCAAAGATAATAGATAGGATGAATATTTCTCTTTTTTTTTTTACTTTTTCTCACTGGAGGAGAAAACTATTTTGGTAATGTTTCATTTTTGAATTTGTTTGTAAATGGTATGAAAGTTGAGAGTGATGTCTGACAGCTGGAGAGACAGATGGATGACACTGAAAAGCTGTGTCTGGACACTGTCTCTCTCCCACTACACACTGTATATGGTATTTTACCGCCATCTATTTTCTTTCTCTCTTTCATGGTTTTATTTTGTGTGTAATCGTTTACATCAATCCTGCTGACCACCCAACACCCAGACTGAATTTGTCTGCAGAATCTTTAATTTTTTTTAGATTATTTCTAGTGCTTTGATTCCCTTTCCCAGATGTAAAGGGATGTTCCAGGGTAACTGTCATTTAAGGTCTAGTGTCACAGTGTATATAATGTTATCATCTCTTTGTATTGCAACAGAACAGATAACAACTTATTTTAAGATTAGTTTAAATCTCACATACAATAGCTTCAAACAGGCCAGGTAGTCACCACTGTAACTAAAGTATCAGACTACATATCCTATAATAAAATACAGTACAACAGCTACACCCTTAAACTCTACAACAACTACAGTGTTAGACTCTACAACAGCTACACCCTTAATCTCTGCAACAACTACAGTGTTAGACTCTACAACAGCTACACCCTTAAACTCTACAACAACTACAGTGTTAGACTTTACAACAGCTACACCCTTAAACTCTGCAACAACTACAGTGTTAGACTCTACAACAGCTACAACCTAACACTCTACAACAGCTACACCCTTAGACTGTACAACAGCTACAACCTAACACTCTACAACAGCTACACCCTTAGACTGTACAACCACTAGAACAATAGTGCTATTATACATTATCCTTTCATAGATGCTCATATTACATTTTTAGACATTTTTCCATTTACTGGTCAAACAGTAGTACTTCCAGCTAGCAGTAACAACATTCTTCTGCTGGGAACACCAGTCCCATAGGGGAGCCAGTAAGGCTAGCACACCAGTTTATTTCAACTTTGTCCAGAAAAAAAGTCACATAAAATGTTTGTTGTTCCTGTTTTTAAATGCTTATTTATGAAACTAACATTTATGATAACACACCATAGATGGGTTTAGAACACATTCTTTTTGTGGCAGTTTAAGTTCAATTACCCAGGAATATCACTTTTGATAACCCTTTAGTTATACGTCCAAGTTTATCCTTAAAAAACACAGATTCTGCAAACATCTCCAGTAGACTTCCACAGGGCATGAACAGAACATTGTAGAATGATTCTACTGCCTCTAGCGCCCTGCTAGGGTTCTGACACAGTAGTCACCAACACATGGAGTATTCATTCCATTTGAGGATTAGACCGGATAAAGAACAGAACACCTGCAAACCCTAAACTGTGTTTTGTGTGAATACTGTATCCCTGCAATAGAATTTCATTATAAATTCTGATGCTTTTTGCAGTGTTGGAAATATGCTCAGTGAAAGTCAGTGAAAGGTGGTATTTGTGCCAGCTCTAAAATCCAGTATTTATCAAAAAACAAAACGAACAAACAAAAAATAATCAATTGAAATGACCCTGAACAGTATTTAAATGATAACTGATTTAGTTTGTTGTTGAACAGTTTAACTAAGGTGTGCTGTTATAAGAGGGACCCAGGTGATGTTTCACTGAGTCATTATTGCATGTCATTGAAGTGCTTTATTGCAGATTACACGTGTTCTGCATTTGAATAGTTTTTGTTTTGAATCTTTGTTTCTTGTGTTCAAGTAAAGGGATTAACAGAAAGGCAGTAAGCATGCTGTGGTGCGGGGGCGTGCTGTGTCTTCACATGTTTGTGCTGCGTCCTGTAGAGGCTGTGGGGTTTGCTGGTGGACCTGTAGATGGGGCTTGTGTGGACTATATTCATCTTAACTCAGGGGCTATACTCCCCCACTATGGCCACAGCAACCCTCTCACAAGCCTTGACACTGAATGTACCTCTATCACATTTTTTATTTGCATTATGTACACGTTCTGTTACTGTAAATGTTTGAATACATCCTTCGCTCCTTTGAATAAATATATAAAATCTTTTTTTCCCTTTTTTTGTTTTGGCAAGTGTCTTCCTTTTCTAACATTAATTTCCATGCCAAAAAAGGTTTAAAGATTAGAATGAATTGAAGGCCAACAATTATTTTAGGCCATGAATGAACGATTGATTGCCCGAATAAAATAAAAACAAGTAAAAATAACATTTGGTGTCTGTAGTGTTTTTTTAATGTATTTTTTGTCTAGAAGTCTTCTCCATAGAGCCAGCAATATAATCAGTGGTATTCATTTTTAGGGATTTGTAAATAAAGGTGTGTATATTCACATTTACATTGTATACAGTCTATTTTAGGACATATTAAATATTCCTGTAAGCATCTATAGGCAACAGATAGGTCAATTCTCTGTTAATAAAATCTATCGAATAGCCTTGCGTATGACTGGATCCAAATGTCTCTATAAAAGTCTGGCTCTGATTTAAAGTGCGTGCGACATCTAACGTTAATATTTAGGTTACCAGAAACCTTCTATTGCAGTGCGGAGTGGGACAACATTATAAGACACACATTTGACAGTAATGTGTACTAATGGCTTCAGATGATTAGTAAGGAGATGGTAAGAAGCAATTGACAAGCCCCCGGCCGCCGTCGTCGCGTCTCCCCCGTTTAGTGCTGAACCATCGGCGGCGGGTCTGGCGTGCCGACCATCAACACGCCGCGGTGCAGACACTCGCATGCTGATGCGGAGGGGTATCTCTCCTGTCGCCTGGGTCCACTCCCTCTCGAAATCTTGAATATATTGTGGTTTTAAACGAGCGATGGCGTGTCATGGTGAAAAGTAAACCATAACCAAAGCGCGTTTTGCTTATTTTTCTGAGCAGGGGTATGTAATATGAAGTGAAACGTGTCCGCTCCTCCCAAACTTTGCGAGCGGGTGCAGCTTTCCTTTCGCACACAGATAGCAGTGATTGCTGCTAAAGGGAAGGACGAGTTGACTGTACTTAATCTTTCCAACATCAAAGTTACATTATTTCCTGCTCGTTTTGGTCGTTAGAGTCATGTGAGGTGTCCTGTAATGTCCACGGACCAGGATAAAGATTCGTTCTCGCTCAAAAGAAACCGAGGTAATGTGATTTTTTCGCTCTGCGTAGCCGCGTCTGCTGTGTGTGTGTGTGTGTGTGTGAGAGAGAGAGAGGGCAGGATTCGCCGCTCCGGTCCCGAATGTAATTACGGTGGTGAAGCTGCTTGTTGGCCTACCTCGAGGCCTCTGACGAATTGAATGAAACTCACAAGTAGACAGCACTATTTTGCCGCAGAATTTGCAAATACCTGGTAAGAGATTATTTGATCACACATATCACAGTATTTAGCAATCGCCTGTAGTATGTGCAGCGTGGGAATGTGTCCAAACCTTTCAGAAACTCGTGTGAACTTTGAGATTGTTTATGCAACTGCCGAGTAGAAATGACTGCTACCTGATCCAAAGCAAAAGTCAGTATAGTAGTTACAACAGCGTCTCGGCGAGTTTCATTAAACACCATAGAAGCTCCTCGTGTCGATTATGCATGTGTTTTGGTGAGCTATTGACTCTTCCTGCTTGTCAAACTAATCTAAGTTACCTCACACTTGATCATGCTGTATTCTGCACGAATCTGTTAGGCCTGCAAATTAACTTGGTGCTTTACAAAGTCGTTATTGCACTAATTTAATTTGTTTCGTTACAGAACTAGATCTGAATGCCGTTCTTTACTCGCATTCCCTAGTAATGTGCAACTGTGCTTGAGTTTGCAGGAGATGGAGGTCTCGAGGGTGTAGGCGGCGGAGGCCTGCTCCTGGGGAGCCCGGATAAGAAGAAACGGAAATCAAACACACAGGTACAAGAACAGGTGCTGCTGTTTGTTGTATGTAGACACATTGTGCATTTTGTGTTTATATATTTGAATGCACAGTACTTAAGGATGTCTGCATAACTGTGTGGAAAATTTATTAATGGATATTTGTCATGGCATTGTGTATGTGTGTATATATATGTGTATGTGTGTGTGTGTGTGTGTGTGTATATATATATATATATATATATATATATATATATATATATATATATATATATATTATTTATCAGTTTAATCTACATGAAATTCTTAGAGAGCAAGTGGCACACATCAGTTTAGTCATGTGAGGTGAAAACAAAGGAAATATTCTGGTCTTAGTAACTTTTATCACGTCTGTAACAATCTTACTGGGTACTAAAAACCAATGGAAACCATTGAAATGTTTTTAGAAAATAAGATGTGGACCATCTTGGTTATCCATAACCAATGTAGTGGTTATATATATAGTTTGGGTTATTTCTTGTAGCTGAGTTCTGGGGATCTTTGTATAAATGCTTTCAGTAATTAAACAGCCAGTTGCCTGAAATCACTATAGTTGCTTTTCCTAAGATTCTTTATAAAAATTCCTGTTCCATTTTGTGTGAAAGTCCTATGTTCTGTGGTTCTGTTTTGAGTGTCTCCAGTGACCCACTGTGCTGTGTGTGTCTGCAGAGTCCCTCCTTCACCCCACTCTCTGAGTATGCTCCACCTGCTAACACTAGCTCGGATCACCTGGTGGCCTCCAACCCTTTTGATGATGACTACAGTTCTCCACCTCTGTCTCTGAAGCCGCTAAACTCCACCAGCCCTTACTTTGGCCCTTCACACTACCCTGGGTTCGGTAGCTATGGCCCTTCCAGACCGCCGCCACATATCCACAACAGGATGCCCTCTCCTTATGGGGGCCCGTATCAGATACGGAACCAGCCCCACCCGTTCACCCAGGGCCCGATGGGCTCGATGCCCTTGGGCTTCACACGGCCACCGCTGTTCAGCTACGGGCACCCGGAGAACACAGGATTCCCAAACCAGCCCATGTTTAATAACAATGGTAGCATGCATCTCTCCACTGTGCAGCCTTTCAGACCGGGCCTTGCAGAGAGCGCACATCAGCTGCCACTTCCCACCCTGAACCACAGCGGGGTGGACGGCCCAGGACCAGGCTTTGGTATGGGGGGACCCGCGGGTGGAACCTTGGCGGTGGTGGCCAAACCCGGCCCGGGCGTGAGTCCAGGACTCCCTCAGCCGCCCAGCAGCTTCAGCCAATCCAACACACCCACACCCAAGCAGGACCAGAGTGACTCCACCAACAAGAGCACCGGCCAGAACGCTGCATCTCCGCGGAAACAAAATCCCAGCTCGGAGGAGGGTGTGGCTCAGGATGTCCAAGCAGAAGCAAAGGGGAAGAACAGGGGTGGAGGCCTCGAAGGAGGGGTCGAGAAAATCAACGGCGTGCTCCACTCAGGAGCCGACCCCCTGAAGAAGTCCCCTCAGTCCGGGACTCTTATCGACTCCACCGTGGAGAGGAGCCGCCATCCGGGCGCTGGGCCTCGGGGTGCTGGGCCTCGGGGTGCTGGGCCTCGGGGTGCTGGCCCTCTGGCCAGTAACAAACCAGCAGTTCATCGGCTGGGCAGCTCCAGTTCCACGACAGAGCCAGTGTACCCATGTGGGATCTGCCTCAGTGAGGTGAACGATGACCAGGAGGCCATTCTGTGTGAGGCCTCCTGCCAGAAATGGTTTCACAGAGTGTGCACAGGAATGACTGAGACAGCGTACAACCTGCTGACGGCCGAGGCGGCCGCCGTCTGGGGCTGTGATGGCTGCATGCAGGAGAAAGGTGCTCCACTGCTCAAAATGCGGGAGACGCCAGCCCCACTTACAGCAAATAGCGAGGGACAATCCTGAGCGTTGAGGGTGGGTGGGGGTGTTTTGGTTTTTAAGCCAATGCGAAGTCAGTGTTGTGTTTTCTGATGCTGTACTGTGTGAGGCAGAGCTACATCACTCCCGACTAGGGTAGATGTAGGAAATCTTGTAGCCCGCCCTCTTAGGTTGACTCATTCACCTACTTTCCCCCATTTTCACCTACTTTACTGTAAATGTCTTCCTTTCTTGCACCAAACTCATTAGCTAGGTGGTTGACTACTTATGGTGTAGAAATTCACTCTAACATAAATAATCCTATTACTTAAATTATTTGCTTTGACCGGGTGGATTCAGTATCCAATCTCCTAATATACCGGTCTCCCGTTAGGTACTGGGTTCGGCCGAAATTCCCAAAGTATCAAATGCAGCGGTGAGATTAGCTGTTTTTACGTGTTTTTTTCGTTTTTAGCATGGTGTTTGCAAAGAAAACAGTTAACGTGCAGCTACCACGCATTAACAGTTGGATGAAGCTGAATGGCTTTTAGGACTTTAGGACTTTCCTGTCGGAAACACTGTCCCTTTCAACATGGAATTTCAGCAAAGCAGCATGACCTATGAACCATCAACATCCAAAAGTTAAAGTGCTGTTAAACTTCGGCTTATAGTTTTAAATAAAACCTCTGGTTGTTATAGAACAGTGAGACGAAGGACTAAATCATGAGTTTATTTGAAAACTTGGCCATTGGGGCTGAATGTACCGACTCTTATTTTGTAGAAGGTTCCGTGTTTCTGGAAGGACAACCTCACCTGAGGTGCTTTTGAATACAGAGGCTTACCGTATCGTCTGTAGTCTTGGTGACCAACATACCCCGTTCGTGGCCCGTGTGCGCGTGGCTTCGCCGTACCGTTCCCGCTTTACCGTGCAGGGCTCTGCCACCCAGTGTTCCGTTTATTTTTTTAAAAACATTTGTTAATGTATTTTTGAATAATTGTAGCATAAATGGTCCGGTCCAGAAAAGCTTACACGGAACCCAGGACCTATAATAACAGAAACCGACTGTGTGTGCAATGCGAGTTCTTCAAGAACCGTTTAATATTCATTGTGTTTTGTTATTATATTTGTTGTAGAACACGATGAGGGTTCGTTACTTGAAGCCAGTTATGAGACAGTTTTGGAAAAGTTATTGCACAGAATATATCATTAATGTGATCAGTTCATTTCTATAATTTCTACGGCACTTCTTTATGTGTGGCTTCCAGCCTCGCGTTTATTGAATGTAATAAATCTGCGTGTCCATGCGATCGTGTTAAAGCAAAGTCGTTTCAGAGCGTCCCAAAACAAAGTAAACGTGTACGTCCCGCAATAAGAACAAATCAGTTCTCGCTTCCCTGTTTCTGTACCCCCGTGCTCCTTTGCCTTTTCTTGATGCATAATACATCTGATATTTGATTATTATATCGCTCTAATGTTTGAGTTTTTAGCTACTGCATCTTGCAAGGATTGCATCAGTTGGATAAGTGTGTATCACTAATGTGAGCTTCGACAGGCGTCTCCTCTATAATTTGACAGATGATGTTACATGTTGCGCTGCACATGTAACTTCGTTATATTGTATTGCTTTCATATTCCAAAGTACGAAACGATCTTGATCGAATATTCATTTCCAGTATACACCAGATATCGAGGACATGCACTGCTATGCTCTGAAAATATTTTTCTTTTAAGATGTTTACTTAAGTTATATTGAATAAACCCAAATATGCAGCGCCTACGTATTTGCATAATGACATTACGCGTCAGATTTTGGTTACTGAACCGTAGCTAGGCGAGAACCAAAGTATTCCTTGGTGATTTGCATGGAAAGCATATTATAATTTACTTACAGAATATTACTTGTTTCTCTTATATAAAAATAACTGAATCAGCGACGTTTGCGAAGCTGTCGGCCGTAGACTGTTCACACCTGCTGCCTTAGACATGGCTTAATTGATCAGGAGAAGACAGCAGTGTGGTTCTGAGAATTTACGCCAGGGGGGAGATGTTATTTTGTCCAACTGATTTGGGTGAAGAACACTGCACAGATAAAAAATGAACATAAATCACATGGA
Organism: Brachyhypopomus occidentalis; assembly: GCA_020368025.1. Lineage (NCBI taxonomy): Eukaryota > Metazoa > Chordata > Actinopteri > Gymnotiformes > Hypopomidae > Brachyhypopomus > Brachyhypopomus occidentalis. Next base: position 1,223,248 of record JAGXOD010000034.1, read on the forward strand.
CTGGTGATGTTAAGAATTTGTTGCATATGCATATTTGTTGCATAATCTCAACACACCGTGTTGAGGTTAGACATGTAATGGCGCCCCTAAAGTAGCTAATTGATGAGCTGCAATATTTGACTTTGTGGTGTCCTATACAGATTGATTAAATGGACAATACATGACAACACTAACGCTCTTTGTGTTATTTGTGCCCTGTACTTTTATTAAACTGTAGTGTACTAAAGGAACAAAGTCATTCCTCTACATTCACCGCGTATTCGGCTTCATGGCATACGGGTTTATAGAGTTTGTTGTAAGTTTGTTCTCGTAAAGCTCAACCACTCAGGCCGGAAGTGTTCGTGGATGTTTTTCATTAACTCGCCCCTAGCAACCCGTCCGCCGTCATAGCAACCGCACTAAACACCGAGCAAGTGTACACGGTTTCCCTCAAAATGCCGCTTACGGTCAAGGATTACACGTGGACGCAAACGGAAACGACTGTATACATCAGCATACCACTAAAGGGTGTGAAGACATCTAAGGTCGACGTGCTCTGCACAGACGAGTACCTAAAGGTAAAGGTCTAAAGTAAAGCAGAGCCGTTCACCTAATGCTCTGTACGGAATCTGAGTGCTGTCTGTCCTCCCCCTCCAGGTTAGTTTCGCTCCGTTCTTGTTTGAAGCCTTCCTTTTTCAGCCGATAGATGATGACAAAAGTGTGGCAAGAATTGGAAACGGTGCAGCAGTGTTTACTCTGCCGAAGAAAGAAGGCGTGCTGTGGGAGCGTCTGTGCAGAAGTGTAGGTGTGTGCTGTCATTTACACCCCACTACCCCACACCGTTCACTGCATTTGGTCAAACATCCCTGTCTTTTCTTTTTAAAAACATGGCTTACAAATATTAGAGAAAGATAAGCAAAGAGAAAGTCGAGAAGAAGCAATTCTCAAAACACAGAAGAAGCATGCGGAGAGGTCGAAAGCTAAATCAACGAAGGCGCAGCAGGAGAAGAAGTTCACTCTGGAGACCATGATGAAGGTTGGGACTCTCACAGCATCTCCTGCAGGTTCCTGCACTGGCATTACTGACATTATACTAGTAGACAAATATGTGCTATTATATCTCCGTTGAAGTATATTGGTTTCTAGCATTATACTTAGCATGCTATACCAGCATATAATATTAATAACGGCTGTGCCGTCTCGTGATCTTTGCCGTAGCGTGAGTTCCGTCTGTAGCTGCTCAGTCTGTCCTCACTATTCATTTGACATTTTGACTGTTGAATAAAACATTCGGACACCTCTAGTTTCCATGAAACAGAATTTTTTCTCTGGCTTTAACTGGACAAAATATAAAGAGACATGTTTTCTAACCTGGGAGTGAATTTCTTGGTTGTGTATAATAAAGTATGTTGTACTGTCTGTTAGGCAGATATCCCACAGGCCCGTGCAATCCCACATCAATTCTAAACAGGAAGTGATCCTACACTCAACAACTTTTCTACATCTGGTGTATAATTATCATGTTCTGTGTTTGGGAGTTTATTCCGAGCGTGGGACCGTTTAGCTATGTCCTGATGTCCTCCACAATAATAGCTGTTCCTCCATGACTGGTCATGTGTACCTAGCTTGAGGAAGACGAGAGAAAGAGTATTCAGAGGATGAAGGATGAAGAGTGTGCAAAGGCCACAGCGGAACTGGAGGTCTGGAAGCAGAAGCAGAGGGAAACGGAGGAAGAGGAGGAGGAGGCCCGGCGAAGGACACGAGGAGACACCATGCACGATGGCAAACACATTCACCAGCGACAGCAGCCTGACGAAACCTACATGCTGCGTCCTGTCCAACAGCCCTGCAGGACTCAAGGTGCTTCTTATCTTCTAGTTCTCTCCTGATTCACTTCCTGTACATGTATATTCTGGATATAGCATACAGTAAAGAAACATTAGAAGCTCATCTGTTAAGCATGACAGACAGACAGTGGTACGCTAACGACGCTTCCCTTAGGAGAGATGAGCAACAGGGCTCAGGCCAGACGTGCAGGGCCCGCTGGCCCCAGGGAGACCGGCTGCATTAAGATCAGTTTCACGCCGCGCGTCTTCCCCACGGCCTTACGAGAGTCTCGCGTGCACGAGGAAGAGGAGGTGCCTGCCTGATATCTACAATAAACAATCATTCTATTTTAGATAGAAAATTTGTGTCTTATTGTGTGTTCAGTGGAAGGTGTGTAATTGCAAGTGCAATGAAGGTGTAAGTATAACTTACAGAAGTGTATGTGTGTTTGTGCAGTGGCTGATGAAGCAGGCAGAGGCAAGACGGGCAGCGAACGCTGATCTGGCTCAGCTAGAGGATCTGAAAGAGGAAGAGAGGAACCCTGACTGGCTCAAGAACAAAGGAGAGTAGGTTCCTCATACCACACCACAACCCATGCAGAGAGAGAGAGAGAGAGAGAGAGAGAGAGAGAGACAGACAGAGACAGACAGAGAGAGAGAGACAGACAGACAGAGAGAGAGACCTAAATGGTCATAATATATTTGACTAGATATAGTATTTGACTTCTAATGAGAACTGAAACTCTATATATGTTAGAATGACATGTAAATATTGCCCTGGCATCTAGCAGATTCTGTCGCACTCTGCTGTATCGGGGCTAGATGTGGCTGCAGAACTTGGTGCTGCTGGAGTCAGAGCTCTCCTGACCTCTCCCCTGGTTCCCCTCCTTCCTCCAGTACATTCTTCAGGCTGGGAAACTTCCAGGCTGCAGTCAATGCCTATGACCTGGCCATCAGACTCAACAGGGCCATTCCTGCTCTGTTCTCCAATCGAGCAGCTTGTCATTTGAAGATGAGGAATCTTCACAAAGCAGTTGAGGACAGTTCTCGGGTAAGGTCTCCTCCCCTCTCCTTCAGCTGAAAGCATTCAGTTATTATAAACACACCTTCTACATTTCCCAGTCTCAAATACTCTATATATATACTGTGAGCCTGTTGAAGTTGAAAATGTTCAACTTGGAAAAGTGATTTTAGAAAAGTTTATCATCACTATTACATTATTTTGTGTTTTTCTTAATGGTAAATTCATCTTGGGGCTCCTCTAAGTCAGCCATTCTTTGAGCATGCTCCTGTCTTTCTTTTGACCACAACATGGCCTGCATGGCGTTGTTCCTGCATGGCATTGTCCCTGCATGGCGTTGTTCCTGAGGCAGGCTCTGGAGCTGCTGACTCCAGCAGTGACAGACAATGCGGCAGCCCGCGTGAAAGCCCACGTGAGAAGAGGAACTGCCTTCTGTGAGCTGGAGCTGTTTGTCGAAGGTGCAGTATGGAACTCTGAAAAGTCCTGTAAAGGTTGTATACCCTGTCCTGTAGCTCACCTGGTGAAGCAAGTATAGTAAGGTGCTAGTGACCTCAAGGTCATGGGTTCAGTTCCCAGTGAACATAAACTGACCTCACCCCATGTGTTGAGCATTTAGTCTGGAATTGCAGCAGTAACAGAGGTATATTGCATCTGATATCATAGCCTCTGATCAAATGAATGCTTAACAGAGATAAACCCTTTAAGCTGTATCACTGGATAAGAAGAAGTGAATCTGGCTTTAAAAATACATGCAAACACTATAAACATGTGTAATTGTGGAATGGGGCTGTATTACATATTGTTTGATGATCATTATTGTAATGAGAGTGTCTACAGCAGTAAGAAAGCTGTAATAAGCCTGCTAACAAATCAACTTTTGTTTGGTGTACTGTGAAAATCTTTCTAGAAGAGTGATCTGGAGGTGTTTTAATCACTGCGTTCAGGTATTCAAAAAAATGTAAATAATTCTGATCAAATGAATGCAGTCCAGTCACCATGTAGGAGAGATTCCCAATTGTACTTTGAATATGTTGCATGAGGTATCACAGTGACAATATGTAGCAGTATAATCACAGTGTAGTATTGAAGCCCTTCATCAGTATTGTGGAAATGCAGCGACACCTGAGCGTGTTCGTCTGCTGAACAGATCTAGATTTTCAGCCTTTCACCTGCAGGACTTCAGGACTACCAGGCGGCTCTGCGGATCGATCCACACAACCTGGCTCTTCAGGCAGATGCCAGCAAGATCTGTGAGATTGTTCAAGGCACAGCACCCAGCTCATCAGGAGGGGCGACGCTCAGCCAAACCTTTAAGACTGTTTAGGATGTGTTATACTTTAGTCGTAACTCTGTTACTGAAAAGTCTGCATGATGATCCTCAAAACTAGGCCTTTTTGTCACATACTGCGCCACACCAGCGTTACTCAGTGTGCCATCTGCCTTTCTGCACCACAAATGCTCCTGATTACATATTCACTTCTTCACTCCCTGGCCTGGGAGAGCAGGAACACATTCTTGATCCAAGTTCCATACCACACACCTGACGGCTCACAGATCCGTTAGTTACGAGGTAAGCCGAAGAGAGGAATACACCCAACCCCCAAACACACACAGTGCTCTCTGGTCCTGATTTACACACTGCCACCCTAAACTGTACAGTACCGTGTTCTTTCCTACCAGAGTTTCAGTACATGAGCATAGACAAGTAAGTACTGCTGTACACCCTATGCAATATGCTGTGTCAGATAGGAAGGCTTTGAAGAACATTCAGGATTTAACATATCATTGTATACTATGGCTCATGACACCCTCACTTTGTAAGAAACAAGTTTGTTTCTTTAACCTTTAAATTCTGTTTTTGTTTAATTAAAAGAATACATTCAGAGAAAAATTAGGAGTTTTAGTGAATGCATTTTAATACGTTCTAGAAAACATCAGTTCTAACGTTAAATAAACGACAATTAAAGATTCGTTTTTTTTCAGCGGATATTCCACGATATCAACATGAAATTTCTGGAGAAACACAAACTAGTTATTTTGCGTACAGCTGGATCTGAAATGCGACAGGTTTGACCGTAATTATCTGTTCAGATGGTCTTTTGTAAATTGGGGCAGTCATACACTCTACTCCGGTCCAGACTGGTGTTGAAGGAGTTGTCCCGGTACATCCCGCACGCCCCGAGGTGCTCGGAAAATGCCCGGGACAGCGGACGGTACGTGCACGGCGAGCACGCGGGTGTCGGCGCACGGGATCCGTAATCGCTCGCGGTCGTCCTGTACAGCGGGGACGCCGAGCTGTCTGCTGGAGCCCTCACGCAGGAGAAGACCGGGTTGCCAGGGTTCGCACATGCTGCACGGGATTCCTGCTGCTTGTCGGTTTGTGACATGTTATGACGAGCCGTGTCCTAAAATACGAGGAAGAAAATGCAAAATACCGACAGCTGATTAGACGTACAATAAAAAATACCCTTCTACAAAAAAGTAAAAAGTAGTGATCTTACAGAAGGCTATACGCTTTAAGCGTTAACGCTTTAAGAGTGCTGTAATTCGCAAAGTTAAATGTATACGTTCAACGGGCCGACCAGCTCCCCTGTTACGGACAGACTCCCAGACTGAAGTCTGATACACCGTCTGTTGTAGTTCCGCTGCTTGGCAACAACATAAAACTGTGTTTTATGGAGGAGATGAAGTATGGAATAAGATTACTGTCTTTAATCTGAAACCTCTAACCACGTTACGGTCAGGGATGTTTCTGGTGGACGCATGGCGAGGTAACACCGTGGAATACATTTATTTATTCAGCAACTGAACTAACATTCAAAACATAGTCTGTACTTTCAAAGACAAGCGATGGTCATATGGTACTGTATGTGCCTGTTACCGTGGAACCCTGGAAGTTGTAGGCTATTTGACCATGTCACACTGGGGTTTCCCCCGTAGAGCGCTCTTTAAGAACTACAACGTCCATGCTGCACGCTCTTCCGGGTGCCGCTGTGTTGTTATTGTGTTGAGCAGAGGTGTGACTAACGTCGTGGAGAGTCTTGAGTAGAGAACATTTCTCACGTCCTTCGTGCCGTGGATACAGGTATCAGTTGTAGGTAACAAAATGTTTTGTTTACACTTTGTCACATAGTGAAACAGTCAACCTGCGCGCGGAGCTGTGCAACACTGACCCCTCGCTGTCCGGGCTCCAGAGGTGGAGGGTTACTCGCAATCTGCTCCTTTCGCCTCTTCTGTTGTGCTGGAACTAAATAACGTGTCGTTTTCTTAACGACATTCTGTTGAGGAAATATTGTATTTATGAGATGTTTTGACGTGTTTTTGTAAACTTCTGGTGAGGCACATTAGTTTGAGTCGGTGTTTTTGAACTCATAATTGTGTTGAGTCTTGATGGCGTAGTTGGCAGACGGAGGTTAGGGATGCTACTCTGCGCAGCCGCTGATGGATGTTCATGTATGCACTAGCAATGTACACAGGCATTATTAAAACCGCAGTGTTGCGCTCATCTTAAAGGATCTGGCAGGGCAACCTGGATTTACACTCCGCATTGCGGTTATTTGCTGCATAAAACCAAATACCACAAAATGATACATTAATCTAACAAGATAGGTGACATAGGCTACATGAACGTATTCGACCCTGAAGTTAGTTGCTTACTTGCCAGTTAAATTACAGGTGTAAAATGATCTTGGGCCAGGCTAAAGTCAGGTTTTTCTTACGTGGACCTGTTCTTTATGAATGATTAGTTATTTCTCTGGCCCGACACCATTAAGGCAAACAGTAACCCTCTGAAATTGCCCCTTTGAATCCGTTCCTGTGCGCACCTCTGCTCAGGTGCCCGGATTCCATTTGTGATGCGTGATCTCTCCATGGCCCTGACTAAAATCAAACTCTCCTGGCCTGTAGTTCTTTAAACTCTCAAACCTGAGTTGGTATTTCGTCTTTTGATTAATTTGTGTACTTTCACAGTATGTGTCATGTTCTCTGTTAGTTTTGACATCTAAAATCACAAATAGTTAGTATAAGAATAGGTTTTCCTTAAATTAGAAATGTCATACAACTGGAATGATTTGAAAAAGTAAATATTTTACTAAATAAATATTTTAATTATATATAAATCTACATTCGTTTACATTCACAACATCAGTAAACCCTTAACAGATTTATGATGACATGTTGATTAATGTTGATTAAACGAATATTATCTGCTTCGCGTTGTAATGTGATTTCAGTGTAACATTCTTGTATATTGTGGCATTATTTTTAGGGATTACATTACAGCTAAAAAAAATCCATTCTGAGTTATTAGTTGTTTCAGTTTATAAAACACTATATAAAACCTTTCCACAAAACTTTACTTGCAAAGACAGTATTATTGCATACTATACAAATTTACAATTAATCATTTACCAGACACGGTCACCATGACATTGTCACCAAAGCATTTGATAAATAATGTAACACATTGTAGTATGTATGAGGTACACATAGACTTATAAGTATAGTGTGCTAATATGAAATTAGAACAAGCAGTCAGATTTTTTAATTCTAATAAAACAATTGTGACTCATAGTTGGTCTTTCTGACCCGGTTATGAGTTTGAAGTGTATGATCTGTGGTTTGCTTTTCACTAGCTGTTTACGCGATGTCAGAAAGCTCGAGTGACACCGAGTCCTCCTGTGGATGGACTGTTATCAGCAACGAGGTATGTGCAGTCCATCAAATGCAGGAGAAACCATATCTCTGGCAACACAAGTAGCACATGTTTGTCATGGCAAGCACAATGCAGCGATGGTTTCGTTACTGGGTTTTGGTTCTGGTTTGGTTTGCTCTGTGTTTTCAGTAGAACCCTCTGGTACAGGGTGTTCAAGAACTTTGCTCAGTCCAGTGTACTTTGAACTTTGTGATTCTGAAAGCCGTGTGACTGAGTTTAACGAAGGCTCTGTGTTTCAAAGGGCTCAGACATCGAGTCCCTGGGGCCTGAGAATGGAGCGGATTATGGTGTGGAGGAAGCAGGCAGTGTGGCTGTTCTGCAACAGCCTGCTGCTGAACCAGGTAGTGCTCCACAAACCCCCCAGAGCCACCTCACCTTTACAACTTCTGTCTTGTGCTAAGGTGATCTCGGGGGTCAGAATGTTTCCACGGCATACTATCAAAAATAGATTCCAGCACCAGCTTCCAAAACTATTTCTCTGAGTTGATAAAACCTTGAGCAATCAAGAATGCCTCGGCAGGTGTGAAATCCACACTGTGCACCTATTCCCAGGTGAGGATGCGGAGGCAACAGCGGACGAGTCGTCTTTGGACGCCACTCTTAAAGAGGACACGCTGGTGGTAGACAACTCTGGGCAACAGGTACTCTGAGCCGTAACTACATGAGCCATAACTCCATGAGCCATAACTCCATGAGCCGTAACTCCATGAGCCATAACTCCTTGAGCCATAACTCCATGAGCCGTAACTCCATGAGCCATAACTCCATGAGCCATAACTCCATGAGCCGTAACTCCATGAGCCGTAACTCCATGAGCCGTAACTCCATGAGCCATAACTCCATGAGCCGTAACTCCATGAGCCGTAACTCCATGAGCCATAACTCCATGAGACTTAAGACTAGGACCAGGACTGAAACAGACTCAGAAGTGAAACAGACTCAGAAGTGAAGGCTACTGTATTATGTTCCTTGAGAGAATATTGCCTTTTATATTCATTTTATATTAAATTAATATATTGTGAAAGATATAATTCACATCACAAAAACAACACTAAATACACAAATACAAATATACAAATTCTATTTTAATCACTAAATACATAATTCTATTTTTCAAAGTATGCATACAAATGATTTTGGTATTAAATTGCCAGTGTTGTTTTGGATTTTAGCTCAATGTAAAAATGTTTATGGAATCTTTGATATCTGCTAATTTGCACTTTAGCATTGCATCTGAATAAGTAAGTCATTATTGTAGTGCTAGTACAGTATTTTAACGCTAAATGTTTTTTTTTTTGCAGGTAAGAGTGGAGGCATGTCTAGGGGAGCATGTGACTCTTTGTTCCTCCAGTGAGCACTCTGACATCATTACCCTTGGAGACTCCAAAGATGTGGAGCTTGTAACATGGGAGGAGTCACGTGTCAAGGAGGATGAGCAAACAAGAAATGAGGAGATTTACCTGGGAAGTTCCTCAAGTAGCCAGTACACTTTCAGTGCTGCAGAGACAAGTGAGTCATACACACACACACACACACACACGCATGTACACTACCCCCCAAGCCTCAGTAAGCTGTGTCAAAACAGTTCCTGCAGTACCTGACCTTCAGAATGAATCACATCACTGGCAGCAGTGCTGTATCCTGTGGTTGCTCTTTTAAACTGCATACCTGAAAACCAGTGTTAAATGCTTAAGGCTGCTCAGAGAGTAATGCTTCCAAATATATGCAGATGGCCCGCCCTCCCAGAACGGCCTCTTACGCCGATAGCCCCGCCCTCTGCCCTCTTATTAAATGGACTGGACTCTGGTGTGAGTTTTGTGACCTTTTTGTAGCTTCTGCATTGTCCTGCAAATAGGTGTGTGAATGGATTAATGACATGAAGGTGTTTTATATAGGTGTTTTTAATATAATGTGTGTGTGTGTGTGTGTACGTGTGTGCATCCATGTGTGCGTGTTTTGAGTGATGTGGCATAAACAGGTTCTGCCACATAAGTCTGGCTGGCTTCTAATGAAACTCCTAATGGCAGGGCATGTAGCTTACTGAAGTGGAGGACATACTGTATGTGTGTGTGCACTTCTGTGTGTGCTTGTGTGTGTGTGTGTGTGTGTGCACATGCTTGTGTGCAGTCATGTGGGAAAACTCCACATAAAGCTGCTGACCCAGTTGAGGTTTGGTTTCTCACCCCCTGCGGTCCCTGTGGTGAGCTGGAAATAGAGCCCATCTCTCAGCACTTTCCTACTTTTGGCGCCTTGTGCTGGTAGATCAGCTCTGTCACTGAGAAACAGCTGCACCTCCTCTATGGTGGTAGATCAGCATAAAGACACGTCTGCACAGCTACACACACTCCAGTGTACACACACTCCAGTGTTCACATAGGATGCATCATTAGCTCATTTAATATTATGGACGGCCAGGTTTCCTGAAATGCATGTTGGACTGGGTTGTGCTTACAGCAAAGATCTAATTATTTTGGTGTGTGTGTTTGGGGTGTGCGTCTGTGTTGGGGGATCTGCCTGTGTGTGTGTGTAGTCTTACCAGTGGAGCATCCAGTGCGCAGGGGCTCAAGCAGCACTAGCACAGAGGATGAGGATGCTGGGATGAAGGCCAGCCCCATCATGAGGAGGCGCAGACTGAGGAGGAGCATGACTGGCTCAGAACCAGAGGAGCAGCAGGAGGTGGGAAAGGGGAGCTACACAAGGGGCGTTACCCCTCAGAGGGGTTACCTCTCAGGTGCATTACCCCTCGGGGCGTTGCCTCTCAGGGGCGTTATCTCTCAGGAGGGTTACCCCTCAGGGGCGTTACCTCTCAGGAGGGTTACTCCTCAGGGGCGTTACCTCTCAAGGGCGAGCGTTTCTGCTGTTCATTTCAGCAACTTTATTCTGAAATTTTCAAGAGTCTTATGAGATGATGCTGGAGCAGCAGAACTGTAGTGGCACTGGGAAATTCTGAAAGATTCCTACTGTAGTTTACTGTAGTGCATGAGCATTTAAAGCCCGTGTTAGCATGTTGGGGGAATATTAGCAATAACAGAACCCTGTGGCAGGTTGCCGATGGTGATCAGGAGGAGGGAGAGCCACAGAGGGATGTTGGCGTGGCGACCTCACACCAGCAGCAGGTGGGGGGGACCCTGAACAAGTGCGTCCTCCTCGCCCTCATCGTGGCCGTCAGCGTGGGCTTTGGACACTTCTATGGTGCGGACCCGCACGTCGCCGTCAGTCCACCATTTAGGTCATCATTATTAAGCCTTGTGTGTCCAGAATAGGGCACTGGGCACAGAAGAATGGTCCAGAATATAATGCCTACATGTCTTCTGAAGGGACATGTTTTGTAGTGGTTTGATGTGTGGTAAGTCACATACTGTTAATATTAGAAATTACTAAGTGTGTGTGTGTGTGTGTGTGTGGCAGGCACAGTGCAGATACAGGAACGGCACAGGATGGTGGAGAAGACCCGTGTAAGTGATCTGAGTGAGACCCAAGAGATCCAGCCGTGTCTGAAGGAGCAGGTTGCTGTCAGCAAGGTCTGATGTTATCCTTCTCCACCTGCACCCCTCCACCTGCCCAGTTATCCTTAGTCTTTCTCACTGCCTCAGCATCTCTATGACTCGCTGAGAACCAGCAGTTATTATAACAGAACCAACAGTCATAAGAGAACCAGTAGTTATTATAACAGAACCAGCAGTTATTATAACAGAACCAACAGTTATTATAACAGAACCAGCAGAATAGAACCACCAGTTACTATAACACAACCAGCAGTTATCATAACAGAACCAACAGTTATTACAGAATTATTAGCACTGAAACAACACTAGTTAAGGTAGTAAATGACCTGAGATTGAATAAAGATGCAGGCAAACTCTCAGTCCTTTTTCTGCTAGATTTGGATGTTTAAATGTAAAGTTTAAATGTAAAGTTTAAACATTAACTGGTGTTCAGGGGTTTTGAGTGATTGTGGTCTGGTGATGGTTTGTGTGTTCGGATGCTGCTCATATCTTCCTTGGTGATGTTTGTTTCAGATTCAGCTCCGTTTTTCTTCACCTCTATAGTTTTGAGCTATGTTAGTGCTGTGGAGATGGTTAATTTACGGTGACATGCTGAACTAGATAAGAGATTAGGATGCGATAGGGAGGAGGTTATAGTGTAAAGCCAGTCAGGACCTCCACAGCCAGATTCACTCCACTCAGTGAAATTACACCCTCTCCAGTATAGCTGGATTACACTGTATGGATTACATTATGTGTGCAGCTCAGCTGTGTTTTTCTTTTACCTCAGTAACTACTTTGCATTTCACATTATATTGAATGGGAGGCAGAATAAATTGCAGCATTGGATTGAAGATCGCAGAACCTGCTGCTCATGTTCAAAATTACCCAATTTGAATTTGGACGTTTGCCTGAAATAATGTCTGCAGGTGCTAATCAAACCATGTTAAAGGTTAAAGGTTTCTCAGTGAGCCACTCTGGTCCTTGTGATGAGATGATCTGACCGTACTGTGTCTGTGTGCTCAGGACATGGTCCAGAGCCTGAGGGAAGACCTACAGGACAAGAGAGACATGGTAATGTCCCTGACTGGCATTATGGATAAAATTACCAAAGAGAACCAGCATCTCACAGCCAAAGAGGTTGAACTTCAGGTAAGCCTTCTCAGACTTGGATATAGTCAAAACTCATTTGTTGATATCAGACAAAATTTGACGAATATTTGAGGTTGTAAAATCCATTGGTTGGTTGTTTAAATAAGTTTGGTTGTTTTCAATTAGTGAAGTGTGAGGTTCACTCTGTTATTTTCATGCCCACTGCAGGCACAGAGAGCATATTTACAGGAACAGCTTCAGCAGGCCAGAAGTGAGATGGCCTCTAATGAGAGGCGTCTCACCTCAGAGAACGACGAGCTGAAGACTAGTCTGGAGCGAGAGGAGGCGTCTCTCTCCGCCCTGGAGCACGAGCTCAGACACCTCCGCTCTCAGATCCGCGAGCTGGAGGAGAGGGGAGCCAACACAGACTCCGTTGTTTCTGAGAACCAGCGGCTGAAGAATCACCTCCTGGAGGAGAGGCAGCGTGTTCGGAGCTTCCTTAACCAGAAGGAGGCCCTGATGGTTGAGGCTCAGGTCTTACGCAAGGAGCTGGACAAAGAGCGGAAGGAGACGGATCGGCTCAGGGAGGAACTGAGCGAGCGGGAGAGTGGGACAGAAGAGGAGGCCGACCCTGAGACAGACGGGCTCCAGACGCGACTGCAGGAGCTGGAGAGGAAGCTGAGCTTCGAGCAGCAGCGCTCTGATCTGTGGCAGCGACTCTACGTGGAGTCGAAAGAGGAAAAAGCCAAAGGAGACAGGCAGTCCAAGCCTAGAAAACCTAAAGAGGGCATGCTGGGAAGGGTGAAAGAGACGTTTGATGCGGTGAAGAACTCGACCAAGGAGTTTGTGCACCATCACAAGGAGCAGATCAAGAAGGCCAAGGAAGCCGTGAAGGAGAACTTCAGGAAGTTCTCAGACTCTGTCAAAACGACATTCAGGCACCTGAAGAACTCTGCGTCCAGCATGTTCGACAGGCACCGGCAGTCACAGGAGGCGAGGTCCCACGAGAGGAAGGACGCGAAAATGCAGCAACGGCAGGAGTTTCAGAACGAGGGTTTCAGAGAACAGGGTAACAAACGTTCAGAGCACCCCCACTGGCTGCACCACAGACCCTTGCACCAGCACGCCCGCAAGTCCACAGACGGATCCTCCTTCCATGCCGACCGCAACACACGCAAGTCAGGCGCCCAAAAGGAGCAAGATATCATGGGACAGAGAGCCGCACCAAAAGGATGCACTGGTGTGTCCGACTGTGCCTACCAAGAGTCCATGAGCCTCTTCAACAAGGCCATGGACCCCATAAAGGCTGATGAGTTCAACCAGCTCCTCCACAGTTACCTTCAACAAGAAGTTGGTCACTTCCACCACTGGAGGGAGTTGGAGAGCTTTATCAATAACTTCTTTCACAATGGACTTTTTATTCATGATCAGATGTTGTTCACAGACTTTGTAAGCGGCGTGGAAGATTACTTCCAGGGTATGGATGAGTACCAGGATTGGAATGATGTTTTTGAAGATCTGGATGATTATATATACAGGCACATCTTTGGGGATACATACGTGAAGCAGTACGGTCCAAGGTAAGGATGTGTAATCAGGTTCACCTTCAGTTACTTTTCCACATATGCACTATATTGCCAAAAGTATTCGCTCACCTGTCCAAATTATCGGAATCAGGTGTTCCAATTATGTCCATGGCCACAGGTGTATAAAATTAAGCACCTAGGCATGCAGACTGTTTTTACAAACATTTGTGAAAGAATGGGTCACTCTCAGTAGCTCAGTGAATTCCAGCGTGGAACTGTGATAGGATGCCACCTGTGCAACAAATCCAGTCATGAAATTTCCTCGCTCCTAAATATTCCACAGTCAACTGTCAGCTGTATTATAAGAAAATGGAAGTGTCTGGGAACGACAGCAACTCAGCCACTAAGTGGTAGGCCACGTAAACTAACGGTGTTGGGTCAGCGGATGCTGAAGCGCATAGTGCGAAGAGGTCGCCAAATTTCTGCAGAGTCAATCACTACAGACATCCAAACTTCATGTGGCCTTCAGATTAACTCAAGAACCGTGCACATAGAGCTTCATGGAATGGGTTTCCATGGTCGAGCTGCATCCAAGCCATACATCACCAAGTGCAATGCAAAGCGTCAGATGCAGTGGTGTAAAGCACGCCGCCACTGGACTCTAGAGCAGTGGAGGTGCGTTCTCTGGAGTGACGAATGACGCTTCTCCATCTGGCAATCTGATGTACAATTCTGGGTTTGTTGGTTGCCAGGAGAATGGTACTTGTCTGACTGCACTGTGCCAAGTGTAAAGTTTGGTGGAGGGGGGATTATGGTGTGGGGTTGTTTTTCAGGAGCTGGGCTTGACCCCTTAGTTCCAGTGAAAGGAATTCTGAATGCTTCAGTGTACCAAGACATTTTGGACAATTCCATGCTCCCAACTTTGTGGGAACAGTTTAGAGCTGGCCCCTTCCTCTTCCAACATGACTGTGCACCAGTGCACAAAGCAAGGTCCATAAAGACATGGATGGCTGGTGTGGATGAACTTAACTGGCCTGCACATAGTCCTGACCTGATTAGAGCGGAGACTGAGAGCCAGGCCTTCTCGTCCAACATCAGTGTGTGACCTCACAAATGCGCTTCTGTAAGAACGGTCAAAAATCCCCATAAACACACTACTAAACCTTGTGGACAGCCTTCCCAGAAGAGTTGAAGTTGTTCTAGCTGCAAAGGGTGGACCAACGTCTTATCGAACCCTATAGATTAGGAATGGGATGTCACTTAAGATCATATGTGAGTCAAGGAAGGTGAGCGAATACTTTTGGCAATATGGTGTGTTTTGTAGTTGTAAACAATATTTCCATCTAAATCCCTTAGCACACTGGCCCAACATATTTCAAGACGTTAACATGTAAATGTTGGCAGTTGGCTTTGTTTTGGGTTTTCGGAAAATGACCCCACAGGACACCAGGAGCAGTGTGAATGGGAGCGAGCTTTCTAAAGACTACGGTATGACACTAAAACTAAGGCCAGCTCAGCATTTGGGGTGATCAGTGTGTGCTGAAGTGTGTTGGTTTGGTGTGCTCTGGGCATTTGGACTGCAGGTTTTTCTGCTGCTGTGTAACTGCCTGATGTTAACGCATTGCTACTGTTGCCTTTTTAACCACTAGGTCTGAGACACAGTAATCCCTGCATGTTGACACTGCCTTGCTGTGAGCGGCACGCCAAGCTTTATGGTAAAAAAACAAAAAAAACAAAACAAACTTTAAAAACCGTTTGCTGTTTGTAAATTTGCAGTCGACCCTTTGCTGGGCCAGGGTCAAAGGTCAAAGTGGAGCAGCCGTGCCAGCGGCATCAGCGAAAGCACCAGCGTTCGCGACCTCTGCCCCCGCGGGACAGGAAACGGGCCCGGCCGGGTGGCAGCTCAGACAGACACTTTGCCGAAGTTAAAATTGAGCTTGGGCCCATTCAGTTTGATCCAAAGTTCTAGCACACACTTCCCATCTTAGATGTGTCTGTTGTAGCCTAAACTAAAGTGATCTTATTGCAAAAGAGAAGGAAGACCAATGAAAGCAGTCCCTCCTCGGACGCAGACGCCCTCTCTTAGTGATTCTGCACAATTGTAAATGCCTGTTGTACGTGTTTGTTTGTTGCTGTTTGTCTCTTTGCTGTCTGTTAGTGAACTCGGCAGCTGCTTGGTATGACTGGACGGGGGAGTGATGCACCGACACTTCCAGATCTGTTATGAAACACGAGTTTTGTTCCAGGTTTCCTTATCTAGAAAGTTACATTTGGAATAAAGCACAATCTGACTAGAAAGAACAACAAAACGTAATTTAAAATATTGTGTTGAATTAGGGTGTGCCAATAAAGAGGCACGCAACCATGTTGCTTCCTTAAAAATGTTCAGCTTGGGTAATAAAACTGTAATCTGCATTTCCACCAGATAGAAAGGACGATGTGTTTCTGAAGGACCAAGCTAGCCGTGGGTACTTCTGAGGTACCTTCTTTTGGTGTGTGATTGGGTGTGTAATGGTTGTTTTACTGCTGCTAAGTGTCAACACTGATTAGATTTTCTTAGAAAGATTGCAGAGCTTTATCGGACGTTATCGGATGGTGCAGTCTGCTTCCTCCCTGGTGAGGTCTCGTTGGATCAATAACATTGCAGTTGAACTCTTAAAATGCTGAGTAATTTCTGTTACAATTTATTACGCACATCATTAAAATCTATTCAATAAAATGTACTTTCCCTGAAGCTGCCCTTATTTAAAACAACAGTGTACTTCTGGTTATATTCATTTTGTCCTTAAACAAAATATTTTTTTCACCATGTTAACTTAGAGGTGATGACAGTGAGATGACATTTTACAAAACTGGACAAACATTTAATTAGAGGTGATGCACAAAATGTAAAGTTGGGTTTGGTAAGTCAGTGTTCCACTTCTGCTATCCGCGAGTCACTGTACATCAGGATGTTTTTGCCTACTCGTCCTTCAGGAAAGTGTGTGTGGAATATTTCAGCTTGTTTCACAAACTTGTTTTCATCCAGGAAAGCAGAAATTTCCTACAAAAAAAGTTGAAGAAAAAATCTCCATTAATTTCACTAATGAAGATCTGCATTATCATGTAATGGAGAAGCGTGTCCGAACACGCCAATACCTGGATGCTGGAAGCTAAGGAGCATGTCTCCGTGGAAACAGAGCACATCTCCGTGCATTTACATAAGCAGCTTGGATTCATTTATCAACAATTAGCATTTTTTGACAGAACTGCTTTAACCCAGAAATGCAACAACATATAAATGTGTAACACCTTCTCGAGTGGTTCAAACAGGACCAGGTGTGAGGGCAGCATGGATGTGTTGGGGAAGGTCATTGTAAGCCAGTGGACAGGGTCTGTGTAGAACAAGGCTGCTTCATCCTCATAGCCCTCCCGGCCCGTGAGATCCGGTGTGCATTCAAGGAAGCGCATTCTGATTGGACAGTGAAGGTGGCTAGACACAACACGGGAGGAGAAGCTGTAACTTCATAAAGAATTGGAGCGAAAGACTCTGAAGTCAAATATTTCCTATAATATGATCCATATTTTTTCATCCAATCTCTGTTCATTTGAATGATGGCCCAGGTGTGTGAGCATCTGTGCCAGGCTGTGGGGGCTCACCTGTAGAAGGGTGTGGAGTGACAGGGCATGAGGAACACCACCTCAGGTGACTTCTGGGGCATGCGCACGTCACACAGCTGCTGCAGGTGACCCATGAGGTCCAGGACTCCCCGCTGGTGGACCAGCCCCGTGTACAAGGCTGCACCCAGGTTGAGCCCCAGCAGAGCGGCCGCAGCAGGGCGCCTCCACCTGCGCAGCTTCACCATGGACATCCCTGCAGCACGTGGGGAAAACAGCATAACACACGGCTGACTAGTCCACTCAGACCTGCTTTTACAAATGAAGAGCTTCATGATTTCACGTACTTACCACAAAATATCATACAAAACGGTAAGACCGGATAGATGAACCGGAACTCCTTGTGTGCTAGTAAACTGAAAGAGAACTCATAAAGTATCACAGCAGAGTCTGAACAGTACAGCAGAGGCTAAGCAATTTATAACTGAAGTTAATGAGCTACATTCTAGATTTAAAATGCACCAGGGGTCATGTCTTCACTGTAATACAAATAATAAGTAATGCCCCAAACAATCTGCTGAAGCTCCAGTTAGTCTAGTCTAGATGTTTTTCAGATTTCCATAATATATTCTTCAGAGGAGTTTGTGTGGCTCCTCCCTCCGTGCCATCTGGTCAGTTGTACCTGTAAATCAGGAGCGTCCACGCAATGCTCATGAGCAGCACTCTGTGTCTCGAGGAGGCTGAGAAGCAGCCGTGCAGGAAGACAGGGAGGTGAGGACCAATCACAACCACAAAGCCCTGCGTGAGGTACCAGTGCCACGGGTGCGTGCCGTAAAAGTCCGCCACACCATGCAGGACGTTAAACTTCACAAAGTTCCACTGAACGATGGTCCACTGTGAATACAGACCCGAAGTACGTTTGCAAATCTCTTTATAGATCTGAAGGCTATCCATACACATGGCTTACATGCTGCAAGTCCTTCCTTGTGTTGTCACCATCACTGTAAGGTCAGTGTGTGTCTTGAAGAGCATTACCTTGCCATAGAATATGCTGTCCATCAGTGCAGACGTCACCAGTGTGACAGCTCTATAAAAAGGATGACGGGCAAATTATAAGTGAATCAACACTTGAGAAATCACATTTGTTTCAAATGCCAGACTTACGCAACAGGAAGACCCTGATGAGTTATAAGCTTTATTTTGTCGTCTTCTCTCCACAAATGATGAAGGAGAAGAGGCAGCCACACGATCAAAGCTGTCGGACGAACGACAACAGCCAAGGACACAAGGGACAGGTACTGCCAGCTAGCAGAGAGAAGAGAAACCAAACGGGAGAACCGCAACACTTCACCAGTATGAATGCAGACGGTACATAAGTGAGGAAAAGTGAAGGCTTGTGGAGATGAACGAACATGTCTTTCTATCGCAAAGTGACTTTATGATTATCTTATTATTTACAAAGAGACTTCAAACAATTATGTGTCAAATTATAAAGATGCAAACATTACTAAAATGTTGAGAAAGTGGAAGTTTCTAACTATCCTTGTTGTGTAACTATTTGCGGCTAAGCCAGCAGTTAGCTAGTTCCTGGCAAAAAAGCAAAACACAAAACTTTAAAATAGACAGTGAGATGCACTGATGCTATTGAACACACCTGCTGTGTGTTTTAGCAGCACGTAGAGGATAGTAGTATAGTGCCAGAACAGTGAGGGAGGTCTCCATACTGTTGGTGAGCGTACGCGTGCAACAGTACCATGTGAACCAAGAACACAGCTGGCAGAAGTACTGGAAACACACACACACACACACACACACAGAAGATCCCGTTGGAGGAGAACTCCAGCACCACCCAGACAGACATTTAGACTGGTTGGTGCCACATTGGGCAGGTGGGGGGGGGGGGGGCAATCACCTGAGACCACCCAGCCACTCAGGAGCAGTGTTTTTAATTCCAAATGCTGAATAGGCACAACAGCTCTGACATTTCAAACTTAATCAACACAGTTAACATATTTAAGACTAGCTATGTTAGCTATATTAATTGCCTTTGGCTGATACAACAAATATCTGAACAAATAACAAATAACTAACAGCATTGGTGCCCCTACAGAACATTACCACAAAATGTTCTGGATATCGAACACAAGTTAGTTGTCTTACTGTCCACTTAGCCACATCAGGACCTTCCAGCTTGCGAACGAGATGGTACAACTTCACATCTGCGAGCGCTGCCAGGAGAGCGTGCAGCACCCGGGGCAGCAGGACCTGCCGTAGAAGCAGGTGAAAGTCAAGCGATCCGTCTCTGGGATGGGACAGTCCCAGACGCTCACGCTTACTTACCAGCAGCTGAACCGTATCATACCGCAGCAGGTGCAGGATCTTGTATATTACAGCAAAGAAGAGTGGGTAGGTGTAACCGCGAATGCCCTCTTTCCACTCCCAGGATTCATAGCCGTACGTATATGAAAATAAAGTCAAGGATTTGAAGACAGAGACAGGAACATTTTTAAAGAAGGCTCAAAATTCAAAGCATGGATATGTTAGCTGTATGCAAAGGCAGAACCACAAGACTGAAGACACATTGCATATTAACACACATTAAGACAGATTTTCCTGGACACGGACTATTAATAATAATAAAAAAATCAGAATATACTGCAGCGAGTAATATTGTTTATTGGTAACAGGTAGCAGGTAACAACTGTAGCTTTAATGGAAGCGGAGAGGATATTTGAAGACCATTCCATGAGAGATTTCAAGTGACTGCCAATATTCATCGGGGACATAACTGGTCTGAACCACCAAGCAGTTCACAAGGCGAAATATTACAGAACAGACCGTGACACTGTCCCCGAAGACACCTGTAGGAATCAACAAGCTTTACACGGCAGTTACAAAATTACATTTTAAATTTTATTCTTCGTCTCATGTTAGCAGCACTTTATAGAAAAACTGTAAAAGTAATAAATAGTCATTTTCATAAATACTGTTATCTACATTCTTTACTATTACTCATTTATATCGAGTAGATATATTTTGATGCTTCACTGAGCAGTTATAATGTTAACCACTGAGCACCTGTTATGTTAACCACTGAGCACTAGTTATAATGTTAATCACTTAGCACCAGATATAATGTCAATCACTGAGCACCAGATATAATGTCAATCACTGAGCACCAGTTATAATGTCAACCACTGAGCACAAGTTATAATGTTAACCACTAAGCACAAGTTATAATGTTAACCACTGAGCACAAGTTATAATGTTAATCACGCTTCGTGGTACGTGTGTCTCACCATGTAAACCATCATCTGCTTTTTCTTTGCAGTAAAGTTTAGACTTTCGTGTCCTGAGTTTAACGGGCTCAGAAGATCTTGACAGAACGAACGGAAAACGTCCACGAATCCTTTCCATTGCACCACTTGCAGTCCCAGGCCGTTTCAAAATTCATGCTGTTTGTTCCCATTAAATGACTGTATGGGTATCTAGATAACGTCTTTCCGTGAATACCTGACAGTCCTACGCCATCCAAGTATGAGCAGCCCTCACTTCCGTGTTGGGACGTCATTTCCTGCGTAACGTCAGTAAAAAGGTCTGCAGAAATAGAAATAAATAAAGGGTACATAAAGAATGCATTTTACTAACCATTCATATTTTGAATATGCATTTTAAATCTAAAGTAACTTAGAGTGGTACACTGTGACTATAGTGTGGCTATAATGGTTTACACTGTATTACGCATGTCCGCTGTGTTGCCGGTGTGTCCTCTCCTGCACGGCGCTGTCAGAGACGGGGACAGTTCACGTTTAAGCGGATACGACACGTTCAGTCTTTCTTCAGATAGCCTGGAGGAAGGCCTGCATGAGGTAACGGTGAATGCAGACGTGCCAGATGTTAAAGTTTAAAGAGGCTGTGTTTGGTTTACTAGCTGGCTTGCTAAAAGTAGGATACAGACCTCACCGTTGCTCATAGTCATGTGGCATCAGTCGTAACAAATTCTGGCATCCATATTCCAGTTCTTACCCAGGAGAAATCCTTCTCCCGCATTCCTCTAACCATATAAATCTGCTCTCTTTTATAGTTCTTAGGACAAAACTGGAGATTATTCTGTATTGGACTACAGAGCTTCGTCAGCCATGTTTTCGAGGCGGATACCACTGAATCAGATTGCTTTTGCAACACTGCTCGGAGTTGGCGGGGGCATTTATATCTACAAACCTGTGTTCGTGACTCCCAGAGAACGAACAAGCGACCCACCGGATCGGGACATTCCTTCTGGAACTAAAGGACAGGATGCCGACGAACAAAATAGTTTTAAACCAGCAACCAAGTCAAAAGAAGTCTGAGCATGAACTCTGGGGAGTGTGGGGTGGTGTGTCACTAGCTCATTGGGTTGGCAATATGGTATAAGTGCAGAATATCTCTCCACTTTGTCAGGCTCTGAATACACGAAATGACGGTTTTCCAGCCAAAGTAAACCCAGATCCAGTCTGGTATAAACAGCACTAATTTTATATCCTGAGGACTTTTATTATAGCTTATACAGAATTTCTCCAGGAGGTGGCGTAAAAACTCAACCGCCTCTACAAGTTGCTTTGAGAATGCAACGGGTGAATGCAACACCTTTTTCTGCTTCGTCTTGCCTTGTAAGAGCAATATTCACCATATTGTAATTCTGTAATGAGTTGTTTGTTTTGTTTCTTAAGTTAATAAAAACATTAAGAACAACGAAAGTACACATAACGTGCATATTTCAGCGCTGTTCCCCGACACGCGCGGATCCGTGCGCGGCCCCGCGTGGTGCTCAGTGCGCTACTCCGCGTCCTGAGCGGCGGGAGGGGCTGCGGCGGCCAGCACGGGAAGTGTCTGCGTCAGTCCACAATCATAACGACGTTTTCCGTTGCAGCGTTAAATGTTGAGACGTGAGAGGCTGAGTAAAATTGATCAAGTAGCTCGAAGTCACTATTTGCTATTTACCTCCGAAGTGCAGCCAATTAGTTTTATTTTGGAGAACGCATTTCCGCCACCCGTCACAAACCTCGACTAAGTGAAGCTCAGGTAGCCGCCTGGTAAGTTAGTTAACTTGTTACAACTTGTTGGTTTACCACTTCAGATCGTTCATTTTGCAATTTCCTGCTGGATTGATGGGTTAGCACAAACCTAAACTTCTGTCTGAAACCTCAGGATCTAATCTACACACGTTTTATAGACATACTGGCTTGCTTTACTAACGAGTATTTTAAGATACATGGCTATATGGAGTGACTACGTGTTGCATATTCTTTGTTCGGTTCATTTGTATTGGTTATATTTATGGACTCCATCTGGTTTACAATGTTTCGCACAGTAAAATGTTACAGTAAGTTTTTCGTGTGCAGGTGTGTTCCTTCCCTGAACACAGTCATGTTTCATCATAAGACACGTGGCTTTCTCTCTGATTTCCCCTTGTGTTGGGCACTCGCATTGGGTACCAGGAGTTTACGCTGAGTTCGGGCAGGTCGTGACATATGGAGTTTTGCATCTGGGTTTGTGATGTGAATTCGCACATGTCCCAGACCTGTTCTCTACAATGTAGGCCCAGTGTCTCGTTCCCGAAAAATTAAGATTACACGGCCATCACACAACCTAAGGAAATGTGTAATTCTCAGAGTGATGCAAACTTTTTACGATGGTCTTGTAATTTAAATATCTTCAGGTTGTTCATGATTAAAAGTTACTAATGTTATTTTTGATTTTAAAACATGCTATTTGCAGAGCATGAACTCTGTCGGGTCGCAGCACTAATATCGCTGAACATTTCTGGTTAATACCGCTGATTATTGGAAAAGTCGATCTGAGGACATATGCTGACTTTAACCAGTGCAGTATTTTAAAGGGTGGCAGCGTGTTTATACATTTAAACAATGGACTGTTTAAAAAACCTCCCCGCATGTTTATGAGCCCAGCAGTAGAGAAGCCCTCGTGCGCCTGTTGACTACAGAGCTTTATTGTCTGCACGGCTCAGAGCTGCTGATCTTAATGCTGAACAGTCACGGCTCTCAGTCCAGTCTGATCTTGCTCAGCCCAGTGGTCAGACGTTTTGAGTATTGGGAGTACTGGGAGGTGTTGTAACACACCACGTAGGGCTTGTTCCTAGTGTGCATGCAATCAGAACCCTGAATGTTAAAGGAGCACTGCTGTGTGTCTCAGCGGGTATACTGTGCTTTGTCTACTACTTGCTTTGGGCCACAGATGGAGACGGAGTTTGTTGATCTGCTGTGGCTGCATCCCTGGGTGCCCGGGTGGGTCAGCGCCGGCCGTCACATGACTCGGCTCCCAGAGCACATGAGGGCCAGCTGAGGGGTATTAGAGGAGAACACTTCATGTGTCAGAGCCCAGGAGGACTGGCTGCCAACACATTATCCACTCCTAAGCAAATTACAGCCCAGAAAATGCAGCTTCTACAGTTTTTCTTGAGTGTTTGTGAAAGCCACACCTTTCTTCCACTGGTCTAAGAACAGGCTCTTGCTATGATATGAATTAGGATTGAGCTCAGGGAACTGATCCTAGATCTGTGTGAAAGGACACCAACAACTTGCAGTGGTTAGTTCTAACACATCAGCAGTTTATGGAAGGAGAGTGTATAGTTTAGTCTGTCAGTCGACAGTCACTAGATCAAGAGATGCCCTTCCTTCACAATCCAACATCTTGCCACTAAATTCTATTTTTATACATTTCTCAGAACTCAGTATGCACACGTGTTTTATTAAGAAGGGAGGAACAGAAAACTTGAGAATGACTCTTTAGTGCATTAAAGGTGCAGTAAATGCTGCTGAAGGCAATGTGGCTGTGTCTTTGCTTGTACACCAGTAATGAGATTCTCAACTGATTCGTTGTTACATTAATCAGTGTGTTTCAACATCATCTAGAGTGGGCGGGGCTGTGCACCTCACCCAGAGTGGCAGGAAGGGCCGCTGCATTTGTTATACTTCAATTGTATCTGCACAAGATTCGCCCACTGGCACGCCCCCCCATTAATGCATGACCGCTGGTCACTCCCCCCTCCCTCCTCCCACTGTCTCCGCCAGGAAGGTGTGATGACAGGGCCGTCCGGCTTTAGACATCGCCTTGCACCACACTGGCAGCCTGAGGCTCTAAGGGGAGATGACAAGTTGCTCTTGGCTGGGGAAAACAAACTGTTGCAGACTGCAGTGTTTGTAACCCAAGAAAAGTCTCCAGCAAGTGTTTGAACAAGAGAGTTTTAAAGCCCCTTGTGCCTATAGCTACACTGTTCGTGCTGCTGGGTTAGACTTAAATATACTTTGAGTCAAGCCATTCCATATGGGATCAAGCCGCCATTAGCCCCATTGTCCCGTAGCAGTGCAGACCATAACCAAAGCAGATGTCCAGGATGCCAGTTTGTGTGGCTTATGCATATGCACATATTGGCAAGGTTGCTGGGTCAACGGAGTCAAGAAATGTCTGTGACTATCCCCTATATGTAACAACACAAGTGCCAAGCTGACCAGCACTTCCGCTTTTGCCTTTTATCAGCCTGTCTGAACGACCAGCTTCGTCAGTCTGGGGTTTGCAGTCTAGACCTAACTTGTTTTTGCAGACCAAACCCTGGCACAGAAGGCTGCTGATATACCACTGGAACATTAAAAATCAGTACCAGTAATCCACAATAGATTACCCAGTACCAATGATAAACACTGCGTTTAGCTAGTGCAGTTTAACCAACTCAACTGTAAACAAATAAACAATGAGATAAGAGGGAGCTGTGTCAGAAGATTCGTGAAGCAGGAGTCAGAATACAGGTATTGTAACACCTGAAGCCTAATGTTTAGACCAGTGTCCCAGATATGGTAACACCCAAAGCCTAATGTTTAGACCAGTGTCCCTGTTATGGTAACACCTGAAGCCTAATGTTTAGACCAGTGTCCCAGATATGGTAACACCCAAAGCCTAATGTTTAGACTAGTGTCCCTGTTATGGTAACACCTGAAGCCTAATGTTTAGACCAGTGTCCCAGATATGGTAACACCCAAAGCCTAATGTTTAGACTAGTGTCCCTGTTATGGTAACACCTAAAGCCTAATGTTTAGACCAGTGTCCCCGAGTCAGAATACAGGTACGGTAACACCTGAAGCCAGGGACCAGTGTCCCTCATATGGTAACACCTAAAGCCTAATGGTTAGACCTGTGTTCCCGAGGAATACGGTTACAGTACAGTAACACCTAAAGCCTAATGTGTCCAGTGTCTCAGTGTACCAAAGCAACAGCTCACAAACAAAGCTTTGCCTGTTTTTATTTTAGCATTTAGCACTTTGATCTGCATTTGATTTGTTCAAGAGGCTCATTTAATTCGTGATGGTAATCGGCAGTAGCATTTCCTTCCCAGAGCAGAGATGTGGCAGGAAGCGAGGTCCTCCGAGCCTTATCGTGGTTTCTTACTCGGTCAGGCTTCACAGCCACCACAGAACACATGATTTGTTGCTTCTTGATTGGTGAGGACCATTTGCTGACAGCTGCGATGCTCTTGAAGAGCCTTCCTCCCTCCTCAGAACCCACAGCACCAAAGAGGGTTCTGAGACTGGTTGGATCACTCTTTCACATCACCCTGAGCTGAATCCACTCACCACAGTCTCGACCTCTGAGCAACCCCTTCTGCAACTGTCCCGTCTCTGTAGTGAATTGGGATCATTATTGTGCTCTCGCCAGCTCGGGTTCACTGTTGGGGGACCATGCACAGCAGGTGAGACCGTGGACACACCCACCGTTAATCACCAATGAGAAAATCAGACATGTGAATACGGCGCCAGTCACAGCACCTGGTCCAGAGGCACCTGAAGTGCAGCAACCACACTAGTCTGTAGTGGGATAAACTATAGTCTGTAGTGGGATTACCAACCCAAGTTCTGCTGGTAGACCGAGCAAACGTCCTGCTGCTCAGGTCTTCCTCTCAGTACCAGAATGTGTCCTGGTGCTGGTCCACTGGACTAATTGAATTAAAAATGAAAATAGTGTTTATCTAAGATCAGTTTAGATTTCACTGTATGTAAATGGATTTGAGAAGCCTGATATGACTAACTGAAGTAACTATGTCTGTGTGTGCGTGCGTGTGTGTGTGTGTATGTAGATGTGACCCCAGCTTCTAAGCAGCTTATAGTCCAAAGCAGGTTTTAGCAGCGTTGGGCTGCTGTAATTCAGGGTTTGTGTGAGTTCCCATTCCTGCCATAGTCATATGACTATTCCTCATGTCTCCCGTGTCTGGGAATTGGACCACACACTCTGTTCCCGTGTTCCCGGCTGTTCCCGAGCTTTTCCAGGCAAGAGCCTGAGGCCATGATGTCATCACAGCCCTATTCCCCATTGTAGCTGTAACTCCCAGTAAGTGTGTGCCGGTAGTCCGGTAGGTAACAGATATCACCTGTGTTTCATCTGCCTGTGCTGTTGATTCTAAAGCTGGAGGTTGACAGGCCTGCTCATGTCTCCAGCTCTGTGTGTTTATATGTCCTCATGCAGAGACATGACCCACCTAAAACCAGTTCAAAACAAGCAGAGACATGACCCAACTAAAACCAGTTCAAAACAAGCAGAGACATGACCCCCCCCCCCCAAAACCAGTTCAGAACAAGCAGAAACATGACCCAACTAAAACCAGTTCAAAACATGCAGACATGACCCACCTAAAACCAGTTGAAAACATGCAGAGACGTTCTAGTCCTGAAGCACTCAGCCCTGCTGGTTGTAATTCAACACCCCGGATTTGTGGACTGTGGAATTTTTTTCTAGGGTGGGGTTTGTTGATGAAGGCTCACGTTTGGGGTAGAGGTGTTGGTGAAGTGGGGGTTGTGGGTGTTGGTGGTGGTGGTGTTGAAGGCTCATGTCAGATTTACAACTCATTAACAAAGCCGTCCAATTGTGCATTTGGATGGTGTGCTCATGTACACATTAAATGCTCTGCTAGTGCACAGCTCTGGGGTCCAAGCGCAGAATCACCGAGCCCAGAGGAGCTCTGCTCCTCCAGAGGGGAACATGCCCCGTGAACCGGGCCAGGTGTACTGTGGGGTTGGGGATCTCCTCATGCGTCTCTGCTGTGGCCATGGAGCGGAACAAACGGTTCTGTCAAATGTCTGAAATGTTCTTTCTGTGCCGATTGAGCTGCTCTGTTTCCTGTTGCCACAGTCTTTCATACACGTTTTGCCTTTTTGCATGTTTGCACCACAGTGATGGAATTGCTTTGATCCAATTGGTCCAGTGGTTGTTAGCTGGATATGTTGCTGCAGTCATCAGATAATAAAGCATTAGCCGGTCTGTCATTAAACTGTGCCCGTCTTGGTATGAATTCATTTTATGACCTTGTGTTTGCAACATAAAGTATTATCCACATTAGACAGACAGAACTGTTCTCGCCATCCATCAGAACTTCAATGCAAAACAGTTTTGGTTTCCATAAAGATGCAAACTTTCCATGTAGAGATAATGAGATAATTTCCCTTTAACATTCAGAAATGCTGCAGTGAGTTTGTTTGTTTGTCTAGAGCAAACAACAAACTCATACATTAATGTTTAAAAAGGAGGTGTAATAATTACATGATAAATTGTGAGTGTGTGTGTGTGTGTGTGTTTCTTAGGTCAACAAGCAGTTCTCATTATGTCTGATGGGGACTATGATTACCTCATCAAGTTCCTGGCTCTGGGGGACTCTGGTGTGGGGAAAACTAGCTTCCTGTACCAGTACACAGATGGCAAGTTCAACTCCAAGTTCATCACCACAGTGGGCATAGACTTCAGAGAAAAACGCGTGGTGAGTGTTCAGTAACTCGGATTAACAGAGCAAGATCTTTACATTAAACCAAGAGTAAGGCAGTGGGCAGTGTACTCTGGGTCTACTGTGTATGTTTGTGTTCTTGGATGGCTTTGTGTGATTAGACCACTTCTGACAACACCACCATAAACACTGTAAAATCAGTTCCTCCGGGTGCTTTCCAGAGCCTGCTGGAGTGGACATTTTGTTCCCGCCTGCCTCAGGCGTGGGAGCTGGACTGTGAAACAACAGACAGTCACAGCAGCTTTGTTTAGTTCGCCCAACATCCTCTCCGTTCACGCTTCAGCAGACCGCTGGAGTGTGACAAACCCAGGAAGAGGTCCTGAGCTTTCAACACGAAGAACCTGGAAATGCTAATAAAAGATGCAGAAGAATGGGCTGTAACAGACCCATGCACCACAGACTGCACTGTGCACCCTAGCACCACCCATCCTAGTACCACTGATGCGAGCAGAGCAGGCGTCATCCAGGCTTATTACAACGCTCTTCGAATGTGGGGAAATGTGTGGCTGGTACAGCTGGAGTTCTGAGTTCTGGTACTAAATACTCCTTCAGCCAGTGCCTTTGTTTATACAGGGGATTCTTTAGGCTGATACACAAGGCCTGATTTTGCAGTGGTGTCCTGCAGTAAAACCCTAGTGTACCGAAATACCTTAAATATATAAATCTGAGACTTTGAAACTTTGTTTTAAAAAACGCCCATGAGCATTCACCTTTTTCAGTCTTCTTCGGGAGGTGTTTCAGTGAACCAAAAGAAAAGCACAATAAAAAGAAGAAGTGTTTGGGCCCCTCCCATCAAACACCAGGCAGCTCCTACAGAGCAAACAGACTGTCCCTATAAAACAAACCCAAATGGGACATTCAGAGTCAGGTGCAGTCAGGCTTCCATTCACATCAGATAAACACCTGAATCATAGCAACACACACATAATGGATCATTACTGGACAGTGGATCAACATTCTTTCACGTCCTGGTCAGATAACATTATCAGACCAGGAGACAAAGAATACAGTACGTTTGTGGAGTTAATTGAAGTAGTAGCATTAACTCCACTGCAACCCATGAAAGATTTTGAACTTAATTACTGGAGACTGACTAACTAAAATGCTACTGATATGGCTAACATGAGTGCTAATAATCGCTTAATTAGGCAAATGAAATAATGCTAATTGGTTGCTGCCAGGTTTGAGTAATTATTAACTGTGACACACTGCTGTTATACTTGTAGACAGTTGCCTCAGTGCTGCTGTCATCACAGCTGACGTTGAAATGACATTGATGTCTCTGTCAGGTCTACAAGTCCAGCAGCTCTGATGGCGCAGCGGGCAGGGGGCAGAGGATTCACATTCAGCTGTGGGACACAGCAGGTCAAGAGAGGTAAGGACACACACACACACACACACACACACACCCATACCATGTGGGCTTACATATGATGACTCGCAAAATGCCCACCAGGGAATGCCCGTTCCTGGAGGAAACTGGGATTGTGTAGCTCTAACCGTACTGTACCACACCTGCCTTTGTCCTTAAATAGTCATGGGAGTCTTGAAGTTGCTGAGGCTAATGGTAATAGGGATGGGTAATGTCAGTTCTGTAGGGTGATGCACCTTGAGAAGGTGTTGAAAGCCCAATGAGTTTTTCAGTGTTGTACCTGGAGTAGCACAGTTGCAGAGTTTGAAAACTATTCCAGTTTGTATCTGTATATATTCAGATGTTTCTAGAATGTTATCCTCTAATCAAAGTGGTTTATTTGTCTTCGCACTTCCAAAAATATTCTCTGCTAATCATCAGACTCTAGAATGTATCGTATTGTAGCGTAGAGTTAAGATGCTCTGAATGCTCTAGTTTGTAACGTACTGGAGCGTAGAGACTTAGACCAAGTCCACACGTAGCCGGGTATTTATAAAAACGAACATCTCCCCCACATCGTTTAAAAAAAAAAAATGTCATACACACGTGATTGTTTTTAAAAAAGTTTTTATACACATGAACCTGCACAAATACGCCATTGAGTGTTGTTGTAAACATGTCAGATGTCAGTATAACATAAAGCTAAAATCTGTGTCAGCCAATCAGAATCCGTCAAAACAAACACAACTTCCTGTTGTCGCTTCCGTAAGGTCTAAAACATGGCGCCGGGAGGTTTGTTTGTGTGGACCGACAAAGAAGCCGAACTTCTCTTAAACACTTTTGTGCCGCATGTGTGACGGCTTCGCCGCATTTGTCGCAAACGGTGATGTTTGAGACAGTAAAAACGGCGTTTTACAAATACACACGCATACACTAAAACGGAGTTTGTCAAAATCTCCACTTTGCCCGGAGTTTTCATTTATAATCGTTTTTGGTGATGCAAAACTACGTTTTCATGTGGACAAATGCCCCAAACGCATAAAAATGTATTAGTTTTACAAGATACCCATCTACGTGTGGACTAGACCTTAAGCTGCTCTGAATGCTCTAGTTTGTAACATACTGGAGCGTAGAGACTTAAGCTGCTCTCCATGCCGTTGCAGGTTCAGGAGTTTGACGACGGCGTTCTTCAGAGATGCGATGGGTTTCCTGCTGCTCTTCGATTTGACTAATGAGCAGAGCTTTCTCAACGTTAGGAACTGGATGAGTGCGTTTGCCAGAGTGTCTTTAACTGCACCAGACCTCCACCTACAGTCTCACTCCATTAGACATGCACCAGCTTTCATGTACTCTAATATAGGTTATTAAATATGAAGAATGTGTTTTGGTCAGTACAGGTGACGTGTTGAACTGAACGGCTTTATCAGGATGCGTAGTGTAGACTGACAGTACCCTTGAGGTAATCTCAATGTGGTTCCTTTGCTGCGTGTGTGCAGGCCAGTTACAGATGCACGCATACTGCGAGAACCCTGACATCGTGCTGTGCGGGAACAAATGTGATCTGGAGGACCAAAGGGCCGTGAGCGAGGAGGAGGCTCGAGAGTTAGCCACGAAATACGGGTAAGGCAGCCACTGTGCCACGTCAGCGGTGAGCGCTACGGCGTGCGAAATGTACATTTGCAGGGATCCATTGGATTCACGGACTAATTCACTGGAATTAGTTATTCAGCAGTATGTTATAAAGTCAGAAAGAAAGCTGGACACTGACTCCAGCCAGACAAACATAACCAGAGCACAGGAGTGTTACTACTACAGTTCTACTCCTGCTAGCATGCTAGCACCATCGCCCTCTGGTTGCTTTGGAGACGAGATGCCTGGCTGGGTAGTTTGCTCAGAGGGCAGAAGTCATAGTGTGTTTGTTCAAGCCACGGCCTGCTCATTTCACGAAAATTTTAAATGCCGAGAGGGCGGCTTGACTGCACAGTAAATATTTGCCAAGCTAACGCGAGGTATCTTCCTCTCAGCTATGCACTCCACAAATGGAAAACTGTATTCCGTAATTCCACATTTAATCCGTGAAACTTTCCAGTGTATTGTCTTGTGTTTTTATAGAGAACAGTGGATGTTTTAAAGGGCGTTTTAACTTGAAACAGTGTTACTTAGAGAGGCTAATGTGGACATGTTTCCAATCAATCATTAGCATGAAAACATACGTAGCACAAAGTGGTCCTTGCCGATGAACTCTTGAATGCCTATGAACACGTTTGCTGTTGGACCAGTGGCCTTTATAGTTGGCTGGTGTGGTAGACGTCTGCCCTGTTGTTGAAGCACTCTGAAAACACAGATGCCTGTATGAAGTAATAAGCTCACTTTCGTACATCTATACATGTAGTATTTACATATTCATATCTGGGCTAGGAGTAGTATTATGTATATGAGGGATTTGTTTTCCTTTTGCTATGTGGTTTTAAAAGTGTCTTGAGATCTCAAAACAGTTGTTTTTGCAATCGTTAGCATCATCAAAGGGGTCTCTTCCTCCGTGTACCTGCCTGCATAATTTGTTAACTGCTGCCTGGATGTGACTTATAAGTAATACTAACTGTACTAACTGTGTTGATCGTGTTGACCTTATTGACATTCACTGTTTGCTTTGTTAGGAGCAAGTGCCCCACCTCTCTGCCCCTTTCTCTCTCTCTCGCTCTCTCTCTCTCCCTCCTTCTCTCTCCCTCTCTCCTCATATAATTACTTAAGAAATATGTTTTATTATTATTTTTTTTAACTACTGGTTGGTCAACATCTGAAATATAATCTTTTGATTTGACGGGCTTAGATGACTAAGGTGTATGTGAGGATGTGTGAGGAGTTGAGAAACACAGACGCCACACCATTGTTCTGTCATCTCTCCTCCTTTCCGACACACACGCTGGAGTCCTGTCTACCACCTAACACCATCGTCCCGTCTCTCAGGGTCCCGTACTTCGAGACCAGTGCGGCCAACGGTGAGAATGTGGGTCATGCGGTGGAGGTTCTCCTGGATCTGATCATGAAGCGGATGGAGAGGTGTGTGGACCGCTCCTGGATTCCTGACGGCACCTTGCGCTCCAACGGCCACAGTGGGAGCGAAATGGTTGAACCACCCATGCAGGACAAGAGCAAGTGTGCCTGCTAGTGGCCACCCACTGCCACTGCAACCTGTCAATTTATTAGTGACCCACTCGATACAATCACCACTCTCTATGCTTAGACAGCACATAGGAGAAGAGCAGGGCCTGTGAATAATGTCTTAAAGAAATGACTCAAAACCACTGTAACTGGGCCCCAATTTTCAAAACGAAAATTAAGCATTAGGATTTGTCACTGTACAAGAGATAAAGTTCAGAGTGCCACTACTGTCTTAAAATGATCGTCCTTCGTTGTGCTGTGGTGGCTTTGGACAAGTCATCCTCCCTGTTCCCTGACAGATGTGTTATTGGACCAACTCACTCAGGTTCTTGTTTCCTGAAGCTGTAACCATGTGCCAAAAGTTAACGCGTGCCACTGCATAAACAGTGATGTTCCTGGCAGCGCTGGAGGGGTTTCACATGCTAATGATGTCTGTGTCTCAGCCTCTGTAGGGTTTGGAGTGTAAGAGTGTCTGTATATGTTCAACAGTGTCACGTACTCGAATAAATGACCAGGTGAGCAGTTGCAGGTGGGGGGAGGGGGTGTAATGGGAGGAGCGATAGTGCTTATTTCAAACACGGAGGCCATGTTTATGGGAGGAGTTCTTTCTAGTTTTGGACTATTTGTCAGGAGAGATCCTGAACTGAAAATTACTTCAGAGGTAGAACTCTGCGCAATGCTTTCCTGGAAATCTAGCATTAAGTGCGTTTTAAAATACGGAGACTGGTTAGGAGTCTTCATTCCTCTTTGTAGTCATTTTAGTGCCTTTCATGTGCAATTTAGAGTTTCTGTCTTGCACTTAGTGTCCACTGAGGCCATTACAGACCAGCTGGAAGGATTTGTAAAACATTTTCCTGTGTATTCCTGGGGATTTTCTCTGTGGGCAACATGCTTTTCAGCTGCTGTGATGGACACATTTCAACTAGTCACTTTTTAAACCATATTGTACTATTCTATTCTAGGTTCTGAGCACACTGAATCGTTACATTACATTTCTAGGTGATTTGTTGTATGCTAAATGGGCAGTGATGTATTGGTAAACTGGTCTGTTAACTCTAACCAGTGATCTTCAGCTTGACTTTCTGCACCAGCACTTCAGTTTAGTCTCCTGGTCCCAGCTAGCCTAGTTCAGCCAGTGTGGCTACAGAGAGGTCTGACCCAGAGTGTCTCTATAGAAGACTGCCTGCTATATCCAGTTCAGCAGTAATGGATCAAGTTTCTACACATTTCAGTTTAGGTGTATTCGATAAAATTACCCACAAATCTTCATTTTGTCACTCAAAGTTTATTTTCAGCGTCATTATGACCTAGATTATTTGATTTAAATCCTTGAGTTCTTGAGTCTTGTTTTGAGCTCTTATTGTATACATGTAAAATTGTAAGACTAGGCTGTCATCTATACTGTAAAATGCATTCTGGATTTGTGGTAAAGGGGCAGGTGAGAGTGCTGATGAATGTTTTCTGCAGTACAGACTGCTGGGTAATTTACTCACAGCACGGACACAAACGTACCTCAAGAGTCTCTCCTATCGCCATCATTAACACTGCATCCATGCCAAACACTCTATGCCAAATATGGATCCACAATCTGTTTCAGAAAGTAAATATATTTTATTATTTATTAAAATGGCTTCACAAAAATTGTATTGTGTGTGGCTCTTTCTCAAAAGATTTTTCAATGTTATTCTAGTCTTGAAAATGAAATGCACCTTCAACTTCTAGCCTCATGAGGGCGACGTCCTCCTGGGAAGATTAATGTTTGCTGCAGGAGAGAAAGGCAGCACATTCCATTACGTGACAAAATAAGAATTTGAAAATTTTCTGAATATATGAAAGTAAGCTCATGAACATGCTAATGATTCAAATAAAAACAACATGGGAAAGATGGATCTGTAGAAACGGGAGCATGCTGTGACATCCTTGGTTCAGCACTAAACCCTGATATAATATTGATATATGCAATAGATATGCATTGATATATGCAATAGCTTTGCCCTGATATGTAATCAGACTGATTTCTTCTGTCGGGACTCAAATTGGAACTTATAATCACTAAAACAGCTTCCGCTTTATTTACAGCTTCTCCACATGAGAA
Organism: Brachyhypopomus occidentalis; assembly: GCA_020368025.1. Lineage (NCBI taxonomy): Eukaryota > Metazoa > Chordata > Actinopteri > Gymnotiformes > Hypopomidae > Brachyhypopomus > Brachyhypopomus occidentalis. The sequence continues at coordinate 1,257,915 of JAGXOD010000034.1, forward strand.
CTTCTACAGTTATCTGTGTAGAATCTAAACAGAACTGGGGAGATACCTGAGCCTTATGGAACTCCTGCTGATATGAGTTTATTAATACTTAATAACCACAGTGACCACGGTATCTCCCTCTGGCAAAATGGAATAAGGTTCCATTGGAACAGACCAGTGGGTGTCTAGTCTTCATTCAATCTGATCTAACAGGAACCTGTTTAGTCCCACTGCTCTAGTGCATAGTTAGCTGGCGTCTGGCTCCTGATAGTGTGTTCATGGTGTCTTCAGTGTTGGGTGATGTGAATACACCCTGCTGGTGTCACACACATGCAGGGAGAGATGAAGGAGCTGCAACTGTCCTGATTCTCCTGTGATTGTCCTTTGATTCCAGCAACTGGTTTATATAGGTTTTCACTCTCTGAATAGGAAGCACACCTGTATCAGGAACAGGAATGTCCTGGGCCATAAAGCTAATATCAATATTATCACTGTCCCGCACTGAGAACACAGGCGTAGGGAAGTCTGTCTACTTTCCTGCTCTGACAGTGGTGACAGGTCTGTAGCTTCAGTCTTCCTTAACTGAGCTAACGGCCACCTGTGATGAATCAAAGCACAAGAGGCAGCCCTCACTTCTGCTCTCACTTCCGCTAAATTTATGATGGTCACTGGACTTAATGTGCCAGCCTCATGTCTGTGAGTCCAGCACAACCAAGAGGGCATAAAGTACCTCTGAGCAGCACATATAGAGAGATGCAGCTCAACAATCAGCTGCCAACCTCACTGACATTGAAACACTGCTTAGTCTCAAAATGTCTCTGTGAACAGGTAGCTAACACCATTTTCATAGGAAAACGACACCATCACACCATTCTCACGCCACACCCATATGACACCACCAGACCATTCTCACACCACACCCATACGACACCACCACTCTATTCTCACACCACACCCATACGACACCACATTCCATTCTCATTCTCACACCACACCCATACGACACCACCACACCATTCTCACACCACACCCATACAACACCACCACACCATTCTCACACCACACCCATACGACACCACCACACCATTCTCACACCACACACACCACACCATTCTCACACCACACCCATACGACACCACACCATTCTCACACCACACCCATACGACACCACCACCCCATTCTCACACCACACCCATACGACACCACCACCCCATTCTCACACCACACCACCACACCATTCTCACACCACACCCATACGACACCACCACCCCATTCTCACACCACACCCATACGACACCACCACACCATTCTCACACCACACCCATACGACACCACCACACCATTCTCACACCACACCCATACGACACCACCACACCATTCTCACACCACACCCATACGACACCACCACACCATTCTCACACCACACCCATACGACACCACCACCCCATTCTCACACCACACCCATACGACACCACCACCCCATTCTCACACCACACCCATACAACACCACCACACCATTCTCACACCACACCCATACGACACCACCACCCCATTCTCACACCACACCCATACGACACCACCACACCATTCTCACACCACCACCCCACCCACACCCATACGACACCACCACACCATTCTCACACCACACCCATACGGCCCCACCACTCTATTCCCAAACCACCTTGGCTGTCATACCAAGTACATCATGAAAAAACCTGCACAAATTCTTGCCCCCTTTTGCAGCTTCTTAGAGATAAAACGGTCCTGTAACATTATATAAGAACCTCCATACAATTCCTGCAATATAGTATTTATTTTATCAGGGCCATTTTTCTATGCCTAGGGCCGATACTTAATTTAATCTCGAGTGTCCATCTCTAAATGATCATACAGATAGTGCTTTATCAATAGATAACCAAGGATGGACCTGCATGCTACATACTGTCTCCTCCACCCACTCAGAGATAATAATACCCTTTCTCTCTCTGGAGATGTAGGTAAAGTGCTCAGTTACAACACTGCCAGCATCAGTGGACTGGCAAGCAATCGAACTGACACCTCTAACTGGCACTGTGTTCTTCCCAGCATATGTCTCCACTCATTCCTGCTACAACTGCTTCTTATCAGCTCTTAATTATCAGCTGAAGAATTGATCAGAGATGAAGACCTGATCAGAGGTATAAAACTGATCAGCGATGAAGAACTGATCAGAGGTGAAGACCTGATCAGAGGTGAAGACCTTAGTCAGCTGTGCTGCCTCCTCTGTAGTGTTGGGATTATGGTCTGTGGTCCACAGAAATTGCTCTAAGAACTTAATCTGGAATATCTCCTTTGCTGATTTCAGGTCCAGTCTCACCCATTTAGAATAACTCCTTGAGGCAGATGTATAGTCTCCCCTGGATGGACCTCCATTGCACAAAGGCTCTGGTGGTATATGTCTTGTGTTATTACAAACCTGGCCAGAATAGCAGCCTTGACTTCCGCATAGTCCTCTGCATGCTCCCTGTCCATGGCCACATGTGCAATCTGAGCATTCTCACTAAGCAGGGAACTAACTACACCGCCCAGTCAAAGGTGGGTCTCTTCTCAGGATCAGATGCCAAAATGAGGTGTTTATACAAATATATAGCAGTGCTGTGACATCATTTCCTGTTTTCAGCAAGGAAATAAAAGCTCACCAAACAAAAGCTTCTGTCTTTCTACTTTCTTTCTCTGGAAACTGTTCATAAACACATTTTTTATTTATGTTATAATTCCTGGGCAGACAAGAAAGCTGCACAGTTATATGCTTTAAAAAAATGCATTAACACACAGAAATGAAACAGTTTCTGTTCAAAATTGTTTTGTTTCTTGCAGGTTAAACACACCATCAATGAATAATGTTTATTTAAATAAGCATGTGCCTGTTTAATTATGTATTTAAACATTCATATTAAATCAAATGTCCTTGCATATTTATATTTTCAAATGTTGAAATCAAATATCAATGCATGAAGAGATGCCTCCAAGGCGTGTGCAGAAACCCGAGAATCATATGGAATGGTTTCTTCTGGATGCGTGTTTAGATTTAAGGAAAAAATGGGTGCGTTTTGTCACCTGGCTTTGTTTACACTCTTATTGCTCTTAGTGTACATTAGTTCAGTATTAATGAGGTGAGCACATACTGTTGAACCAGCTAGAATATTGAACAGATTAACTGCAGTCCATATGACCACCACTTTCTGTGATGATGTGACACTTGTCTCCGGACATAGGGTGTGAGGTAATGAGAGGTGTGACATGGGGTGTGAGGTAATGAGAGGTGTGACATGGGGTGTGAGGTAATGAGAGGTTTTTTTCTGTTTCAAATGGATGCTGCAATGCACACACACACAAGCACACACTCACACTCCTGCTGTGCCGTCTTAGTTTGTTCAGATAGGTGCTTCCACTTTTCCTCTCCTGTAGGCTGAGTGGTGGGGGCTGCTGGGGTGGAGGGACTGATGGAGAAGATCAGGGTGGAGGAGAGCCCAGCTCCCCAACAAGCTGCTTATGCACGTCAGGCTGCTTCCTGCTTTCAGAGACATTTTACACACGTTACGCAGTAAGCACCAAACCCCGCTGATCCATCTCTGCATACACATCCACAAATACACACACACCCCTAAAACACACACACACACACCCACCCACCCACACATACCTATCCCAGCACCCGTAAAACCCCCCCCCCCCCCACACATACCTATCCCAGCACTTCTAAAACACACAAACACACACACAGACACACACACACGCACACACACACACACATACCTATCCCAGCACCCCTAAAACAAACACACACACACACACACCTTTCTGTGTGTTCTCCAATACTCACTCCATATGAGCATGTGAGTGCACATGGGCAGCAGAGGTGCCATTTGAGTGCAGTACTATACTGCCTTGCCAGAGAGATTATAAACTGATAGAGAATGCCCCTAAATCAACAACCGAACACTGATAATGACCTTAGATCATTCTCTACGCCCCCTGTGTGTGCATGTGTGTAATGATCTGAAGTAGATGTATGACAGAATTGTTAAAACAGCTGGCTCAGTTATGGGGCTTTATATGAAATCATTAGCTGCAAAGCATATTTGAAAAATGTTCAGTACAATATTTCCCTTTCCATTATATAGGGCCAGCTGTCTTCATGTAAATCTTCATTTTAACCTTCACAAACAAAGCAACAAAGAGTTTAAAGGACCAATAATTGTGCTGATACTTTGAACTGTAGATGAAATAACTCTGTAGTTAATCATTAAGCTTCAACCAGAAGATGGCGAGAGAGAGCTGCCCAGCCTGGAGTGTGGCAGTGAGATTAGAGAAGAAAAGTGTAGATGAGGGCAAATGTGCCTGAGATTAATGAGAGTCAGACCCTGATCAATAAACCTGTCGTTTTCAAGGCCAGACTGCCTGTATGGCAGAGAAAAGGCTCACGGACTCAGAGAAGAGGGAAATGAATCACTTAAAAATGCACTCAAGATATTTGCCATGTCAGTGCACATAAAGCACTCCTTTTAGGTGCAGTAAAATGGGTAACAGTGTAGGCTTCTCCAACACCACCTCAGCAGTGAGGAAGGAACAGCTCAGCCCACTAAACGTCAGCTTCTGACTATCATATATATATATATATGCTGATTGAGCATATGTGCAGACACATGAGCACATCCTCCTTAGGTATCACAAACAGGTTAAAGTCCAAAAATACCTCTAAGCATTGCCTGCATATTACTCTTTATATTACCTGAATGTGTAGTCCTGCATAAGTCCATAAGGGCCGTCGAGCCCCAAGCCTCTCTGTCACCATGGGGACAACCTTGGAGTTAACCTCCACACTTCCTCTGTTTCTCTGTTTCCTCTTTCAGTCCCATCTCATATTCCTTCCTGACTGGATCTGGAGGCCCAGTCCGTCTGGATCTGTCTGAATGAAGTAGTTCAGTGGTACAGTGGAACAGTGGTACAACTGGTTTCAGATCAGCATAACAAGGGCACACCAGTTTAATTGGTCATGTTACCAGTGCAGGCTGTACAGTTTTCAGTACAGTACAGTTCAGTTCATCATAGCAGCACTACACAGCCTTGCTAGAAGATTCTGCTTGTATCTCAGCATGTCCTGGGGTTAGTCTCAGTCTGTCCTGGGGTTAGTCTCAGCCTGTCCTGGGGTCACACACAGCATCCCCCTTCACAGCAAGAGAGTCAAAGTACTGAATAAAGCTTCTTCAAAATGGCTGTGCTACTACAGCATGCTAACTGTGAAACCAGAGCTGTACCCAGAGCTCTTCGAGCTTCAAGCACAGCTTCGGCTTGACCCACCATCTCTCAGGACATGCGGAAAACATGCATCCAGACTTTTTTCAGTTCTGGCACCTCAGTGGTGGAACGAACTTCCACTGAGTGTCCGAATGGCAGAGTCTCTTGCTGTTTTTAAGCGAAGACTGAAGACACATCTGTTTCAAGAGCACTTAAATTAAATTTTACTACACTAGCATGTATTAAATATTTGTGACTGTAATGACTTTTCTTGCTTTTATCTGTTAAGTAGGGTTTTCTCAGTATATATTTGAGTATATCTAGGCGTCCATACTGACTGTATCTAATAATATCTTTGCTTAAAGTTTCTTCCTGATTTTAGCCTATACTAACTAGCTAGAGATTTTGTTCTGAGTAAAACAATGAAGCACTTTTTGTAAGTCGCTCTGGATAAGGGCGTCTGCTAAATGCCGTAAATGTAAATGTAAATGTAAATGTGAAACAGGAAGAGGACTGTAATCACTTTTAAATAGACCCACACTGGAAATATAATTGCTGAATGTGTGTACAAGACTCCTTCCCAATCTCCTTGATATTTGTCAGCATTCATTGAAAGCACAACCTGCAGGTTACACACAAAATCAGTCTGTAGTCTCCACTATTTCTCTTTGTGACACTTTTTAAAAATAGGTTTGTTAGATTGCTAAGGAAGTAAACATTGAATAATTTATAAGACATTGTTAAAATTTATATTTAGTAATAGAAGTATCAGGAAAACTTTCTGAAAAGGGTAGGCCTAAAATACGTCTACAAATAGGCTAACATGAGAGAAAGAACTGCCCATAGCAGCCTGACTATTAAGACAGGATGAGGGATGATGTCATTTTAATGGCCACACCCTCTCTGCTCCGAGCTTTTCCATATAGGAGTCTACCTGTAATCTGCCTGTCATCTAACTGTAGTTTTCCTGGTAGTCTACATGTAATCTGCCTGTAGTCTACCTGTAGTGCCCCTTTAATCTCCCTGTAGTTTATCTGGAGACTGCCTGTAATCTGCCTGTAGAGTACCTGCTGTCTGTCTACTCCTCCTATGCTCCAAAACACTGTGGTATGTGCAATACAATCCATATCTGGAAACATGCAGGGACAAAACAAATGTCTGATGGTCCTGTGGACCTTGGCGTCCTCGTAGCTAAAACAAGCTGCTTGTGATCTACACCCTAAGGTATCACCAGGACCCCAGTGTTTGTCTTAAACAATGCCTTTAAAATAGAAAAATGTCTAAATAATCACAGGAACACGTGTTGAATTTTTTGTAGAACGTTTAGTGTTTTTGCTCCTGCTTTACAGAGTGCAGTAACAACCGTAAGACGTGACTTGTTTGTCCAGAACACATGGACGTGTTGTCTAGCTGTATTTCCATGAACCATCTGAGTAGCATGGAGCACACGCTGCATGTGATTTTTATTTTGTGTCTGCCTTTACTAAATGAATTACAGCGGACACGTTGTAGTGCACCAACCCCTCATCTCTCTGTAACAAACAGCACAATACATCATTATTGCCGCAGTATTGGATGTTATACTGCAGTATTATATAGGAAATGGGCGCGGCACTCATGGGACGAGTGTGCATGTCGGAGGGCCATCTGGATGGTCGCACACACCACACACACACTGTGGCTGAGGTCTGTGGGGAACGCTCTGTCTTCTCATCTTCATCTGCTTCTCCTCCTGTGGTACTGAGTTCCTCCAATGCCTGCATCATGTGTGAGAGTGCATGAGGGAGAGTGGGAGAGAGAGAAGGGAGAGAGAAAGGGAGGAGAGCGAGG